>ONZH01012027.1:0-37801 GCA_900303285.1 Rhinella marina | reverse complement strand
CTCCAACAGGAAGGACAAACAGGAGTCTCCCGCAGGTCAAACAACTGCTTCAAGTGGTTCAGCGGTTTTCTCAAAACCTACACCATTTGCCTGAGCTGCTGGTGAAGGTGCCCATTTCTGAAAGTCACCTACAGCTTCCGCTGGTCTAGCAACGCTGCAGCAGAGCTTACACTTGCCAGCTCACTGACTGCTGTGCGACCTGAGTACGCGCTGGAACTCTACCTGCTCATAATAAAGACGGACAGCGCTTACATGTGGAAAAGGTCTGAATAAGCGGCCTAGTGTCACAACTAGGAGGGAAAAGTTTTGTAAAATGGTAAAGGAGTACCTAGCTGACAATGTCAATGTCCTCAGCAATCCCTCTGTGCCTTATAATTATTGGGTGTCTAAGCTGGACACGTGGCACAAACTGGCGCTCTATGCTTGGAGGTGCTGGCCTGCCCTGCCGCCAGCGTTTTGTCGGAGTGGTTATTTAGTGCCGCTGGGGGCATAATAACTGCTAAGCGCACCCCTAATTTTTTAGCCTAAAAGACATGAAGCTAGGAGTTTTAGATGACTTTGTTTCTTGTGCTCTGCCAGCAGACACTGTTTCACCATGCCCACCGTGCACCATCAGCAGAACGCCCACTTCCCTGTCCCTTACTGCTCGCCTTGCGCATACTAAATGGTATATATGCAAGTTTGTCAAAAGTACAGTTGCGCAGATTTTTTTTAGAGTATGAGCAGAAAAATTTCACCGAATTAACAAACGTTATGCAGCAGATGCAGCGCAGGTAATGTCACATACCTGTGCTGCATGTGCAGTATAACCTTTCTATATCCTAAATACCTGACATCCAGTGTATTTTTTTCTGCCGTTATTCATATAATGTATAACGTTTGCGCAATCAGGCACAGATAGTGTAGGGATAGGATTTGGCTAGGCAGGGCTAGTTGTTCTGTTGAAAAGACCCAAAGGTCCTTTTAAAGGGGTTGTCCGAGTTATGAAAAAAATATATATAGTACTTTAAATCTGATGGGCAGCAATATATAACTAAGTTAAGCAAGTTTTAGGCAAAAAAAAAAATCTACATTTTCTAATTTCCCTGGTTCTCTTCTGGACTTTGTTTACCTGCAGTAATAACAATCTCAGCCACTCACCCCTTCCTGCTCTGCACAGAGAGTAAATACAAGAGCTGCCCTGAATGACATGTCTGCTGGGATACTCAGCAGCATGTTGTAAGCTGATATCATAGGTCATGTGACCCTGAGTTAAATCTAAGAAAACAGCAGCTTTAGAAGCAGAAAGTGTATGGAAAAGCTGTTGTATTTGACTAGTTAGAAACATACAAAGGACAAAAAATTAACTCGGACAACCCCTTTAAGGACTTTGGTTATATCTGGCTGCAATATTGTTATTCTTGATGGTCAAAAGTTGCGCAAGTTTGCCTAATCTTAACACCAGCTGCGCAGAGTGTGCAGTACAATGTTTGTTTCTCCTATATACCTGATATTTATTGCGTTTCCTTCTGCCGCTAATCACGGTGACATTACATGTGCAGGACAATGTATGTTTCTCCTATATAACTGACATTTATTGCATTTTTTTCTGCCGCTAATCACTGTGACATTAGTAATGTCGCCTTCAATAGCCGCAGAAAAAAATACACCGGATTTCTGTTATTTGGGATACACAAATGTTAGACAGCAGATGCTGAAAAGGTGGTGTTAAGGTCAGGCAACCTTGCGCAATTTTTAACCCACCACAAAAATAATATATTGCAGCCAGATATAACAATAGACTTTTGTGTATTTTGAACAGAACAACTAGCCCTGCCTAGCCAAATCCTATCCCTACACTATAAGTCCCTCCTTGCGCAAATGTTATACAGCAGATGCAAATGAGGAACTGTGGCCTTAATTAACGGTAGAAAAAATACCAACGGATGTCAGATATATAGACTACAGAAAGGTTCTAATGCACACCCTGTGCACATGGTGTTAGCGTCAGGCGCACTTGCGTTCTTTTTGCCCAAAATTTTTTAAAAATGCAGCCAGATATAACAATGGACTTTTGTGTCTTTTGAACAGAACTACTAGCCCTGCCTAGCCAAATCCTATCCCTACACTATATGTGCCTCCTTGCGCAAATGTTATACAGCAGACGCAAAAGAGGTACTGCGGCCTTAATTAACGGTAGAAAAAATAGCAACAGATGTCAGGTATATAGACTACAGAAAGGTTCTAATGCACACGCTGTACACGTGGTGTTAGCGTCAGGCACACTTGCATTCTTTTTGCCCCAAAATAAAATAAAAAAAATGCAGCTAGATATAACAATGGACTTTTGTTTCTTTTGAATAGGACTACTAGCCCTGCCTAGCCAAATCCTATCCCTACACTATATGTGCCTCCTTGCGCAAATGTTATACAGCAGAGGCAAAAGAGGTACTGCGGACTTAATTAACAGCAGAAAAAATAGCAAAGGATGTCAGGTATTTAGTATACAGAGAGTAATACACCATGCACCAGCTGCACAGGTGGCGTTAATGTCAGGCCACCTTGCGCAATTTTTAACCCCTTAAATATATATATATATATATATATATATATATATATATATATATATGCTGTATATTGCAGCAAGATATAATAGCCCTTAAAAAGGCTTTTGGGTCTTTTCAAAAAGAAATACTATCCCTGCCTAGTGTTCTTCGCTCCCAACACTATCTGTCCCTCCTTGCAGCAGCTCTCCCTGACTCGGTCTAAGCGGTCACATGTCACCGGGTGCCATATAGCACCCGATGACGCGTTCCCGGCCAGCCAATCACTGTAATGCCAGTAGCCAAGATGGCTACGGCACTACAGTGAATGCCAGTACCTCCCAGTACGCTAATTGGCTAATTAGCGTGCGGGGAAGGGACTCGAGCATGGCGCTCGAGCACACGCGGTGCACTAATCTCATGTACACTTTATTTTATTTATGTGGAAAGTGGGAAACTGCTGAAACTGTGGCAGAACCGTACCGAGTCAGTGAACTTTTAAAAAAAAATTGATATTGTCTCCTGCAGCAACGTGAGAAAGTGCGTTTTGAAAATTAAAAATTTGGCATTGGAGGGGGCACCATTACAATTTTCGCCTCATGCAGCAGATAGTCTAGGTGCATCCCTGAGTAGAAGCATCTGGCAACAGGTGCGTGGCATCGGGCGGGTGGCTACATCAGAATAGTGGCTGAGGCAGGTAGGCAGAAGAAACAGGTATCTTTTGACAAAGTTTGGGGGTGGTACCACAAATGATCTAGTCTAGGGATGCTCTACCTGCGGCCCTCCAGCTATTGTAAAACTACAACTCCCATCATGCCCTGCTGCAGGCTGATAGCTGTAGGCTGTTCGGGCATGCTAGGAGTTGATGTTTTCCAACAGCTGGAGGGCTGTAGGTTTGGCATCCCTGATCTAGTCTGATGCATCATGTACTGGTGTGTGGAAATCCTGGCTGATTAACGTCTGATTTATTTTCACAAAGGTCAGTCTCTCCACATTTTGGGTGGAAAGGCGAGTTCTCCTTGGGGTAACTATGGCCCACACTGCACTAAACACCCGCTCTGATGCCACATTACTGGCTGGGCAGGAAAGCTTGTCTAGGGCATATTCGGCCAGGGGATCTTCAATGTTGGGTGGCAGGGTGCAGTCCAAGTATGCCACCACCTCCTGGTTCAGGTTCTGCTTCATGTCTAGCTGCTACTGCTGGTGGGTGGTTTCTTCACTAGGCGGGTGAAGAAAACTGCTCATCAGAGACTCTAGACTTAAGTTGCTGATGATGGAGCTGGTACTGCTCCTGCCCCCACCCCTCTCCAGCAGCCATGGCCGTGGAACTTGAGTGCAGACGGCCCCCCAGTCAGACCTTTGTGAGGATGGGCGATGGCGCACATGTGCAGCAGCCAACTGACTAAATAGGATACCTCAATAGTTCGGTTTATGATCCCTTTCAGCAGGTGGAAAAAAGTCCCCCAGTTTGGACCGGTAGTGAGGTTCTAACATGATGGAGAGCCAATAGTCATCCCTCTGCTGAATGGTGACAATATAGCTTTCACTACACAAGCAACTGAGCATCCATCGAGCCATTTGCGCAAGTAACTCAGCGGAACTCCCTGCCTCCATCTTTACAGCATGCTGCTACGATGTGTCTGGATCATCTGCCTGGTCTTCCTCATCACCCTGTAGCTCCTCCTGCTCCTCCTCTCCTGTCACCTCTGCAGAAAAACCACCCATTTCTGAATACATTGCTTGTGCATGAATGTCCTCCTCCTCCTCCTCCAGTTTAGCCCCCACAGGGCTTATTTGGCCATGAGATGTAGGCCCCACGTCTCCTGTGCTCTGGCCAGACAGATTTAGCAGCATCTGTTCCAGAATATGAAGCAGTGGAATGACATTGTTCATCCCGTAGTCCTGGCGACTGACAAATAAAGTGGCCTCCTTAAAGGGCCTAAGCAAACGTCAGGTGTCACGCATGAGCTGCCACTGGCTGACGTCAAAGTTACACAGTGGAATACTCCTGTCCGCCTGTATCATCAAGAAATCGTTTATGGCCTTCCTCTGTTCATATAGTCGGTCCAACATATGGAGGGTGGAGTTCCAATCGGTGAAAACATCACATATCAGCTGATGTTGGGGAACGCCATTCTGCCTTTACAGCTCAAGAAGGGGGTGCTTTGCAGTGTAAGAGTGGCTAAGTGCATGCACAGTTTCCTGGCAATTTTCAAGATGTCTTACAGATGGGTGGAAGATTTCAGGAACCGCTTTACAACCAGATTAAATACGTACTCCATGCAGGGCGCATGGCTCAGACCTCCTTGACGCAGAGCCGACTCCATGTTCTTCCAGTTGTCTGTGACTATAGTTCCGATTTTCAGTTGGCAAGAAAACAGCCAAGATTCAATTTCTTGATGGAGGACGCAGAGCAGTTCCTCCCCTGTGTGACTCTGTTTGCCCAGGCAAACTAGGTGCAGAATAGCGTGACCCCGCATGCCCTGCACATGTGGAATGCTGGAGGAGCACTACTAATTGTCCCTGCAGTGGAGGCTAGGCTGAGGACACAGTGGAGAATGAGTAGGCAGAGGCGGACATTGGCGCAGGACCCATAGCTTGAGAACGTGGAAGCGGCATTGGCCTCACCTGGCCAAGTTCCTTGTGTGGCTGGGCAGGAACCACACTTACCCAGTGGGCCGTAAAGGTACCACTCCGCACATTGGCGCTGCTGTGAACTTTAGCAGACACCAACAGGCTCAAGGACTGGCTTACTTTCTTTTCAACATATGTTTGCAGGGTTGGTACTGCTTTTTTCACAAAGTAACAACTGCTTGGGACTCTCCACCTTGGCTTGGCACAAGCCATCAGTTCTCTGAAAGGTATAGAGTCCAACACTTGGAAAGGGAGGGACTGCAGTACCAGCAACTTGGCCAGCAGCAGGAGCATCAGGACCGGTAGTGTGAGGAGTAGGTCAGGGGGACACAAATGACACAGACAAAGTGAGGCACTGACACTCCTCCCAAACCACTGTCCCTGCCTTTTGGGGGAACACGGCTCCTTAACAAGCCGGCCCCAACCGAAGACTGCAATTACACTGAAGAAAGTGGAACACGAGACAAACAACCAAAACAAAACACAAGCAGGAACAACCCTAAACAGGTCAGGAACTGAAGGGGTAAAAGGTAAGGGAACCAAGCAAGGAATAAACAGAGGATAACACAAAAGGTAGGTAACAGTAACAGAAACCAGGGAAAAAGGTACAGAGTCACTGGAATACCGGATAAACACAGAGTAGCTAGCTTAGGCACAAGGCTCTATAGCAGGCACAGATGAATGGCGAGTGTGAAGCTAAGTAGTGGCTAGAGTCCCAGCCCCAAGGCGTGATAGGAGCAGGGATCCCAGCCACACCCTTGAATGGACCAAAATTACTGGCAGGGACGCCTGCCAGTAAAACTAGCAAAACTAGCCAAACCTTTAACCCTAAAGGAACCTAAGTGTTACAAGAGGATTTTCTGGCTTGCACTCGGGATGAGCGCCGCATAGCGTCAGGACACGGGAACGCCCGCACCCACCCAACATCCGCTGGAGGGCCGCAGCGCCCCCGAATCCTGACAGGTAGATGATGGGAAGGAAACACAGCTCCCTTCTACTGAGGTGGTGGAGCCTTGACTGAAGGAACACGGGTGCGGGCCACTGGGTGATGGTGCTTCAGGCTGTACCACTACATTGGAGCCACAGTTTTCCCAGGCCACTTTATGGTGACGCTGCATGTGTTGATGCAGGGCAGTGGTGCGAACATTGGCACTCTGGCCATGCTTAACCTTCTGCCCACAGATTCTGAAAATGGCCATGTTGACCTCCTCCGACAGCTTAATGAAAAATTGCCACACCACTAAGTATGGCATTTCCCCCAACCACCATTCTGTGCTGACTGTCTGCTACCGATGTCTTCGTGAACCCCTGGACTGCTACTTTCTGGACAGGTAGGCTTCTGAGAAGCAGGGCGGTCTACTCTGGGCACATTTGGTTCCCGACTTCCCACTGCTGCCACCCTGCTGACTCACAGCCACGCTATCACCTTGCTGGCTCAGCCGCTGCCTCACGTGCAAGCTTCCATCCTCTTCTCCTGATGATGAAGCCCCCTCTTCACCTGGCTCCCAAGTGCGATCGGCTACATCATCATCCACTACTGATGTCTCTCTCAACTGTCTGAGGGCCAGGAGCCTGACTGCTCACAGCACCAGCTCCCACGCGACTCTAGTCATCACTACTTGCCCATCTACCAGAGGACGCAGCAGATCTCTCCTCAATAGAGATGAGCGAATCTATTCGCCGCTTCGTAGATTCGATACCAATCTTGGAAATTTTCCACTGCAAAGCAAATTCGAAAATTTCCATTAGATTCTAAAATGTTCTTAAAGCTTTCTACGCATTCGCTATGTACTTGTCCAATAAATTGTACGCTAATGCTACGTATAAGTTACTTTATACGCTGATGCATACAAATTCAGTTAATTAGCGAACATTTACTGTTAGTTCGTTATTTGTGCGGCATAAAGCCCGGGAAGAAAGCGGTCACCTGACATAGTGGGAAGGGCTTGCTCTGATTGGCTCATAGGCTCGGTAAGCCAGTAACGCATCAGTTGTGCTGCGACTGCTGAGACGAGCAGAAGCACTGTGAAGTTCTGAGAGACAGAGAACTCTTGTGTTAAAATTGGGGTGTAATTGTTCTGGGAATCCATATTACACATATCAGGGATACTGCAGGGCAAGTGCAGGGCCAGTGCAGGGCTACTAATTAATCAGGCAGGGAGAGAGACAGGGAGAGAGACAGGGAGAGAAACAGAGAGAGACAGAGAGAGAGAGAGAGAGAGACAAAAACCAGCTGCAGGGCCACAGTCAAGTGAAAATGTCTGGCATAGAAAAGAAAATGGGTTCCAGCCAGACCTCGAGCTCCAAAAAAAAAGGAGAAGGTGGCACAGGGCAGAAGTGCCAAAGGACCTGCAGCCGGAGCTTCTACTTGTAGAATTTGCAATAGTTGGCCACTGTTCCACCAGGCTAACCCACCAAGGTGCAAAATTGTAGTGGAGGAGAAAGTGGATGAGGTAGTGAAGTGGATGGCACACTCATCTCAATCACAGCCGGGTGGTCTGCTGTCATCTGCTGATACAGTATCATGTAGCCAGGAGTCAGACTCAGAGCGTTCCTCCTACTCCACCATTCCGCTCCAGCAAAGCCAGTCATTTTCTGTCACCTCTCGGGCTTTAGTGCCCCCTCCTAGTGGTGTCCTTTCTGCAATTTATAAAATAAAAGGCCTCCGAACCCCACCGCATAATCCGGCGGTTATAGAGGACAGCCTCCCCGAGGATTTCTTAGAGGGCAGTCAAAGTTTGGACTGCCCGTAATTGGAGGTTGGTGGGGAACAGCCTAATTTGCAGTCAGAAAAAAGTGATGGGGAGAAGTCTGATGATGAATCTGATGTGTTAGACCGGAGGACCTGGGAGGCGGATGGGGCTGGTGAGGAGGATTTGATCTCAGAGTAGGAGGGTGGTAGTAGTGGCAGCAACAGAGGGCAGAGGCGAGTTAGGCCCAGGGCCAGGCCTTCCTTGGGAACTAGTGAGACCCCAAGTATAGTGGAGCCAGGGTCTAAGCGTGCAAGGGCTACAAGCATGGCCAGCTGTGGAGGGTGCATATTGGGTGTGTGGAAGTATTTCACCACTCTGCCGGGGGACATCAGCACGGCCTTGTGTAATTTTTGTAAACAGAAATTGTGCCGTGGGAAAGCCACAAATGTAGGGACCACTGCTCTGTGGAATCAACTGAAGCGGTGTCATGCCGCCAATTCTCCCGGGGTCCCTTGCGTTAGGCAGGCCGCATCCAGGGGCGTAACTCAGCCCGCACCCAGGGGCGTAACTAGTACATACACCTTATTGCCCACTGCGTGAGTTTCTCCACCTCCTCTTATTCGCCAGTCGTCCATCACCGAGTGCGTGGCCAGGAAGCAGGTTTACGCAACAAGTAATCCAACAGTGCGCAAACTTAATTGTCACCTGACCAAGTTGCTGGCTGTGCAGTCTCTGCTGTACAAATTAGTTGAGTGCACAGCTTCTAGGGCGCTAATGGCTTGCGCTCAGCCATGCTGGCAGATCCCTAGCCGGCATTACTTCTCAAACAAAGCTATCCCGCCCTTTACTCCCACGTGGCAGACAATATTGGATGCTCCCTGCACCTGGAGCAGTGCTTATGGCCAGTGGCAATACATGTCCTTTATGGCCCACTGGCTAAATGTATTTAGTGGCAGCAAGGCAGGAACCCTCCAGCAACCGGGCCAATTGCTTTTGGCACCTCCACGCGCTTTCTAGCCAGGATTGCAACAGACCACCCAACAACTATCCGCTTCCACCTCCACCTGCTGGAGCATCAGGGCAGAGAGTTAACCCCCCTCCTTCATATCATATGTGCCAGGTGAAATGCTGCCACGTTGTCTTAGACTTAATTTGTCTTGGCAGCAGCAGCCACACAGGCCAGCACTTGCTGCATTACATCAAGCAGCAAATAGCGCGCTGGCTGTCTTCCTGCCAGCTGGAAGTGGGCAAGGTAGTGAGTGACAATGGGACAAATATACTGGCAGCGCTGAACCTGGGTCAATTCACGCATGCTGCCTGTATGGCACATGCCCTAAATCTAGTGGTGCAGAGATTTCTAAAAACATTCACTGGCCTGCGGACAGTGCTGGCAAAGTCGCAGAAGCTTTGCACTCATTTGAGCCATTCTTATGTGTCTCGCCACGCTCTCCTGGAACTGCAGCGGAAAAACGGTCTTCCGCCACACTGGTTGATAGGTGGTGTGCCAACCTGGTGGAATTCCATGCTTCATATGTTGCAGCGGCTCTTTGAGCAGCGTAGAGCAGTGGATGATTTTGTCCAGCAGCAGCCAGAATCTTCGACCATAGGGAGTAGGTGCGGCTTTGATTTCCGGCAGTGGAGGCTGGTCCGAGATGCCTGAACTGCCAAACGCCCTTTGAAGAAGCCTCTAAATTGGTCAGCAGGGACAGCTGCGGTGTGAACAACATAATTTCACTAATATTTGTCCTGGAAAAGACACTGACGCTCATGCAGCAGGGGGCAATGGGGGAAGGAAATCCTGGCCATCTCTCTGCACGCCATGCTGTCACTGTAGGGAAGCCCCAACGCCAAAGTTCCCTTGCGGTGCAGGAGGAGGATGAGGATGAGGAGCTTCAGGTAGAGGAGGGGGAGGAGGATTTTAATGATGATGATGACCAGGAGGAGGAGGAGGAGGAGACACAGCTAGAGGATTTGGAGGATGACGATGAGACTTTCAGGGACACTCAACTCAGAGAGAGGCTGAGATGGAAAGAACTGGCTCCTCGGGCACGCTGGCCAGGATGGTGAGCTGTATGCTCACATGCATATGTACTGACAGGCGTATCCTAAAAATAAGGCAGACTGACGAATACTGGCTGGCGATGCTTCTGGACCCGTGGTATCAATCCAACATGGGAGATTATTTTCCTCCCCAGGAAAGAGAAGAGAAATTAGCATCATTCCGGGAGAAGCTATGTAGTAACCTAACCTGGCCACAGCATTCAGCCAGCCCCAGCCTGCTGCCAGCATCTCTGAAAAGGATGTCCGGCAGAGTCATCCACCTCCTGCCACAACCAGCAGCAGCCAGTTAAGCTTCATGAGTATGATGCAACAATTTTTTTCAGCTTCCCAACAGCCACAGCCAAGTGAGTAGGCCCAGACCACCCGCCTCAAATAGCAGGTTTAGGCTTACCTGCAGTCTGGTTCGCAAAGCCTCTTCTCAGACCCCCTGGACTACTGGGCAGGCAGAATACAACAGGGGCCAGAACTTTCCCACTATGCACTAGGGCTTCTTTCCTGCCCAGCCTCAAGTGTCATGTCAGAGAGGGTTTTTAGCGCTGCTGGGGGGTGGTGACACGGACCAAACGGAAACGGACCAAACTGTCACCTGGCAGTGTGCAAAAAAACACCTTTATAAAAATGAATAAAGGCTGGATTACCTCTGATTTTCATACTCCTCTTGCTGAGATGATTAGATCAGGCCTTGCAGGCCGAAATAGTCCAAGTGTCTTCCCACTGTTGCTGTCAGCCGGCTCATAATGTTGCATGCTACATGTCTTGTGCCATGGGCTGTGCGAACCCGAAGTCTCCAAACCAAAACCCTATTAAAATCCAAAAACTGTTGTCTACCTCCGCCTACATTTTCTACATTAGCAGACGAGTAGCTGTTATTATACACCATTATATTAGTTCTATTTGGTATTCTTAAATTTGTTTTAGAGCCTTCACTCCCCAAAAAAATAAAAATAATAATATATTAAAAAATAATAATAAAAAATGGAATTAAAAAATAAAATTGTTACATTGTTGTTACCTCTGCCTCCATTAGCATTAGCGCAGATTGTTATACTCCACCACAGTTTGTTGTATTTACTAATCACTCTCTACTGATAGACCCCGTCCCCTACTACTACTGGCTGGGGCACCCATGAAAAGCTCATTTACAAGGTAGAATGTTTACAGGCCTGTTATCCAAACAAGCCAAGCCCTTTTCTGTTACTGTAATCCGTGAACCGGAGTGTGCGTAATTTATTAATGCTTTGGCCTGCAGATACCCTGTGTTCATTAATCCGGGAAAATGGCCTTTGGACAATTTTTGGAGGCTCCTGACTAAAGAGACATCCCTGTCTTCTTCACACTAATGTGGGCTCCGGCCTATGCACAATTTTTGGTGGCTTTGGCCTAAACAGACACCCCTGTCTTCTTCACACTATGTCAGGTAGGAGTTAAAGGTTTAAAATAACAATCAAAACACAGGTTTTACAAGAATAATTTTTGTAATAAATAATAACAACGTTGAACAAATAATAAAATAATAAACAAAAGAAAGGACAAAAAAAGGTTATGCCGGCCTTTGCTGACGTCTAGCCATCATCTCCTGCATTTCTGAGCTACAGCTGCAGGCCACGAATAAGCCGGGAGGTAGCCTGGAGCCTGGTCTTTAGCAATTGCATGTCATTAAATATTTGTTATATCTACTGGAACGAGTTATTCAGTGACATGTATCTGTATTGAGCCTTTTTTTTTTCTTTGAAGCTCACTGAGAAGGCCACACATGGTCAGTTTACTGGACACCTATACTGAGTGGTCTTCCCATAGTCCAGGGGAAAACTCCTCCCTGACGGTTGGAGCTACAAAAGATAAAACATAAATTTAGCTTATATTACACTTTTTATTTTACCTACATTCTACCTCTGGAAGTTCGGCTGGTGGTGTTGGAGGGGCAGGTGGGGACCTCTCTTGCTGTTGGGGTGGGGGTGAGAGGGGCTCCTCTGTGGTGCAGGAGCTGTCAAAAAACATTAAATAATGGCATTACATTCAACTCTAATGAACAGTTGTAACTTCTGATGTTGATACATGTGAATATTTTGGGGCTGGATCCCATTCCTAACCACTAGTGCTCTTATATCACTGGAGCTGCACTCCCACGTAGCCTGGATTAAAAATAAATGAAATATGTTTACACTTACTAGAAGCTGCAGGTACTGCAGTGGCCATCCGGGCATGGCGCTGGCGGTGACTGTAGTGACGCCGTCGTTGACGTTGCTCTGCAACATAAATCCGTACACAATTGTTATGATGACCGTTTTTAATACTAACACTGTATACTACTATGAAGATATTATGGGTGAGAGGAGGGCCATATCCATTTTTTTCTTCTAAATAGGTATTTATCTCGATAGATATCGTTATCGCAATAAATTTCTTAATATCGTTAACACGGTGGGAATACTTTTGATATCGCCCACTCACATTAGCTGCAGCATGAGCACGTCTGTGAGCAAGGGCATAGCTAAAGGCTCTTGGGCCCTGGTGCAAGAGTTCAGCTTGGGCCCCCTTTCCCTCTGTGGTTTGTGGGCAGGAGCAGGGAAGCATATAGCCTTCCTGCTGTCTGAGGCAAAAATTGAAACAGAAACCCACCAAAGCTAAATTCTTGACCGAACCTCTTCTCTCCAGCCAGAGATGTAACTTGACCAGCATGCACTTTCTATAGTACCGGTGTCGTCTTATGTGGCACAAGGCTCCTGGGCCCAGTAGCGACTGCTACCTCTGCACGCCCTATAGCTACGCCCATGTCTGTGAGTCTGTGTGTAGGAGGAGGAAGCGCTAACTATGAAGGGTACTTTCTTTCACACTAGTGCATTTGTTTTGGAAGAATGGGAGAATGGCCAGCCCCATTAACAATAATGGGGGACAGCGCTAATCAGTCCGCTATACAGCAGGAACGTCTGGAATTGGCAGGACAAATACTGCAGAACAGCCTTCAGGATCACCACCACATATGTGAAAGTAGCCTAAGGCAAATTACTGGGAAGGGGCACGTATCTGAGAATACCTTCACTTGTTTTGGTGGAGTTAGAGGTGTGGCCTAGCATGAAAGAAAATTGCTGCAGCGCACTATGCACGCCCACAATGTCCTTCTATACAGTTTTCAATATTGGCACTCACTGGTATATATACAATACAGCATACTAATTTTTTAACATGTTTTATGCTGGTTCGGGTGGCGGTGTGTGTGCCATTGTAATCCTGCCAGTCCATCAGCCAGATCATGTATTTAAAGGGGTTCTCTGAGTTATATATATTGATGACTTATCCTCAGGATAGGTCATCAATATCAGATCGGTGGGTTCATTTCTATGGGAAGAATCGCTTCCATAGACTTGTATGGGAGCGATTCTTCCCATAGAAATGAATGGGGTGGTTAGGTGTAAGTACACCTACTCACCACTACCCCCGTTACGGCCAGCTGATACGGCGAGTGCCTCCTCTTCAAACAGCTGATCGGCGGGGGTGCCAGGTGTCGGACCCCTGCCAATCTGATATTGATGACCTATCCTGATGATAGGTCATCATATATATAACTCAGAGAACCCCTTTAAGCTTTCCAGAGCTAAATGCTGAGGATCGCATGGATGTCATTTTGAAAAATTCGCTCTGCCTCTGAGGAGTGCACGCCGAGGCTTAGTGTCGTGCGTGGCTGCGTATTATGCAATCGCTAGACAATAGTACACTGAGGATTCATACGCAATTTGTACGCTCATGCATACATGTTCACATAACTTCTGTACCTTTAACAACTGTATGTTTGCAAAACACCATATAATAACGTATGATTTGCACGCAGCTTTGCCAAATAGAGTTCGTATGAGGTACGAATCTTTTGAAAAGTTTGACGAACATTCGGCGAAGTGAATTTTGGATGATTCGCTCATCTCTACTCCTCAAGATCTTAGCTGGGCAGTAGCTGCTGACTGTCCTATAGAAGCTTTTCCTCGCTAAAAAGTGGAGCTGAGCTAATGGCATATAATACTTTTCGAGCTGAGGGAACAGAAAATGACAGAGGCAGGTTGATGTCAGGTGTGGACAAAGAGCTCGTTCCCGGGCCATGCCAACTAAGCATTGTGTCAGAGGAACCCAACAACCCCTGGCTGGGGGTGTCTGATGTCAAGTCAACCATTCAAGGACCACTGGGTTGCTGGTCAAGACATGACCACTAGATGACACTGGGAGCTCAGGCCTGTCGCTGCGATTACTGCTGCCACACACACACACACGCGCACACACACCTTCTTCTGCTGCTACTTCTGCCTGCTCCAGAAACATTTTGGTCACTGCCTGTTCACTTTGAAGGGCCTGTCACGTTTGTCCAACATATTGTAAATAAAAGGAAACTGCAAGGGTAAAAGCAATATCAGCAATAGAAGACTGCATTTTCACCACAGGAGCAAGGGTGACTGGACGTACTAATAATTACAATTAATACACCCCAAAACTGGCTGTATCAGAATGTAATTTCACCGCAGAAGAGTGAATGGATGTATTAATATTTGCAATAAATGCACCCCAAAACTGGCTGTATCAGAAGGTAATTTCACCACAGAAGGGTGAATGGACGTACTTATATTTGCAATTAATATACCCCAAAACTGGCTGCATCAAAATGTAATTTCACCGCAGAATGGACATACTTATATTTGCAATAAATACACCCCCAAACTGGCTGTATTAAACCGCACTTTCCATACAGAAGCAAGGGTGAATGGAAATAGTTATTTTTCACCTAAATACACCCCAAGACTGGTTGTATCAGACAGCATTTTCACCCCAATAACAAGCAAGGATTACTGGAATTATTGATGTATCATATAGTGCAAACAACTTAAAAGCAGTAGTATTAGGCCTCTTTCACACGAGCGTCACGGATTAGGTCCGGATGCGTTCAGGAAAACTTGCACCATTTTGCAAGCAAGTTCAGTCAGTTTTGTCTGCGATTGCGTTCAGTTCTTAGTTTTTTTCCACGTGGGTGCGATGCGTTTTGATGCGTTTTTCACGCGCGTGATAAAAAACTTAACGTTTACAAACAACATCTCTTAGCAACCATCAGTGAAAAACACATTGCACCCGCACTTGCTTCAGGATGCAATGCGTTTTTCACTGAAGCCCCATTCACTTCTATGGAGCCAGGGCTGCGTGAAAAACGCAGAATATAGAACATGCTGCGTTTTTCACGCAACACAGAACTGATGCGTGAAAAAAACCGCTCATGTACACAGACCCATAGAAATGAATGGGTCAGGATTCACTGCGGGTGCTATGCGTTCACGTCACGCATTGCACCCGCGCGGAAAACTCGTTCGTGTGAAAGGGGCCTTACAGCAATTTGGATCCCTAATTAGTGTAGCAAGGTGTAATAGGTGCTATATTACCCAGGCTTTACACTCTCCTATTGGTCCCTGCTCTTTCCCTATAGCTTGGATAATACATCCCTATCTTTTCCCTACACTATGAATGTCTTCCCTGAACTGTTCCATTGTTATTTTTTGTAGAATAAAGTCTTTTCTAAACACTGTCCCTAGCGCCTGTCACATCTCTCCCTGCACTAAGTACACTGGAAAATGGCGGAGACCAAGATGGCTGATGCTATTTATAAGGATGTGACATCATGGGGGCTGGCTGGCTGCTGATTGACTACATGCATAGCGTTGTGGGTGATCCCTCATTCCCAGAGTTCTTACATGTGCAGTAGCCATTTTAGGAAAAAAGATTGTCAACTTCGATTTGCTCATCTCTATATATAATAATAATATTATTATATGCAGTATTGTTATAGTAATAATATATACAGACTTATAGATTTTATAATATATAAAAAATAATATATATAGACTTAGAGATATGCATCCATCATTGTCCATCATGATTACCACTTCTGGTAATCAGGTCTACTGGTCCAAGAACAATTGGCAAGGGGAATATTTTGGTGGTAGGCTATTTTTTGTGTATTTGTTGTTTATTCAAATGTTTTACTTTTTCATTTTTATGGTCTGTTCCTCAAAGTTTAGTAAAGACCATTGGGGAACTTTATTATTTTTTTACACTATACTTTTCTACTGTAACTGAGGTTGCACAGCAGTTACAGGGGAAATCTGTAAATAGATGTGATAATTGTCACTGCTGTGGTTGTACTGCGTCTAGTTAGAACCAGAATCCTAGCAATCATGTTACCAGTCATATATTCATATGGAATAATAGAGGCAGCGGTAACGCCACTCTCTCTATTCTATAAAAAGTGATCACTGAGTATGCTAAAACTGTTTATGTCTTCTCCTCATGATCCATAGCTATCTCTGACAACTGGTCATCTAACTATCAGTTGCTGGATCACTTGGGTAGCAACCATAAAGTTGTGCCTATACAATGCGCAGGTGTAACGGGAGGCCGACGCGCTCCCTCCGCGCAGCACTGCCGGATCTCTCCGCCCCCCTAGAGACGAGCAGTAGGGAAGTGAAGTGCTGGTCTGGTCAGCCAGCACTTCATCAGTTAATTATCTTTTGGGTTTTTACCCATGTAGTGCTAATCACACCACATGGCTACTTTGCATATTGTTTTGGCAGCAATGCTCCGCCTCAGGTCATGTGATGCTGGCCACATCACATGATCCTGGGTGGGCTATTTAAGCATGGCAACTGCCTAGACAAGTTGCCTGTTATTGAAGTTCCTTCCTTGCAGTGCTCTGCGTATTTCTACTTGTGACCTCTACCTTGCTTTTGCCTCATCCTCGGATCCTGACGTACATTCCTGGTTTGACCTTTGTTTGCCTGACTATTCGACTATTGTGTCTGTTTGTTTCCATGTCCGTTTGTTGTTCTCCCTTCCCTGCACCCTTACGTAGCAGAGTAGGGTTTGCCGTCCAGTTGCTCCCCCTGGACCTTTAGCCTTGGGTGTGGCAAATAGGCAGGGACAGAGTCAGACTGCACTTCTCCCCCTTGTTCCTGTCGTGACAGCAGGTTTTAAGGCCCATAATATTAGAAATATGTATATACGGTGTGTGGTCCCTAACTGGTTAAAAACACAAACCAACCCCCAGAGCCACTGACTTTTTAAATGGCATGCATATGTAATATCACACTAAAATGCATTGTATTTTACACTGCTCTTGATCATTTTGGTGCAGCTAAGGGTCCTATTAGACCCGGAAGTGTTCCTTCCCGGCAATCGTCTGCTCGCTAGTGGAGGAGACTGCTGCTATTTCATGCAGCAATCTCCTCCTCAGTATGGGGACGAGTGATCACTAATGCCATTGCTCATCCCCATAATGAATCACTGCAGTATTACACTGCTAGATCATAGCTAACAAGCATACAAACGCTTGTTAACGATGATCTTCACGATTATCTGCAGGTGTAGTAGGGCCTTAAAGGGAATGTGTCGTCAGAAAATAACCTATTGTTTAAATCCCATTTTTATGTTTAACATTTTTTAAAGAATTTTTGGTGGTGTTATGTTTCATTTTCCATCTCACTATCTATATTTAAACAAAAAAAATTTCTGCAGTTTTCACACTGACCACTAAGCCTTATAATTGGCGCCACTTCTTGGTCTGTACATGCCTGTAATGATAAGGAGATATCACCTCTGTGTACAGATAAGATCCTCCATTACCAATAGGTAATTGTCAGAGTTTATCTATTATTTCCTTGTACAATGACCTCTTCACAGGTCACAGAGCATGCCTAGAAAACTCTCCCATAGAAGTCAATGAGCTCCCCTCCTAATCATTGTATCTATGGCCCATGTGGCTGCTGTAAATCAATTTTCTTAATGCTTTCTAAATGCTGTTAAGTAAAGCTCAGGCAAGATGGCCGCCCCCATAATCATGTTCAGGAAATAGAATTTAAAAAAATCTGCAATCAGAAAATAAAAAGAGATTAGAAGAAAAGGATATGTGTTACTGTCTGGTTTTAAGTGGCAGATAAAATTGTTGGTAACACATTTCCTTTAAAGCTAGTTTCACACCAGCACTAAACTGTTCCAATAGAGGAACAACCTGCCGGAGTTCATTGCCTCCGGCCAGGGTTGCCAACCGTAAAATTAAGCAACTTTTTTTCCTGTGTCTGTAAATAAAATGGATGTGTCTGGTTGTACTTCACTATGTTATTTTGATGGTAATTAACATCATTTTACAGCTCACAGTAAATGCTACTAAGTAGTTCTTATCAGTATATTGAGCTATAGACCTATATTACTTAAAATCTTTATCATTCATTGTTTTCACATTTGTCCATAAAAAAAATATTGCCTGTCCGTGATTTTGGGATAAGTTGTTAAGAAAACATTCTGGTTGGCACTGCCAGGCTGCATTCACTATATATGGACCCAGTGGGGATCCAGCCTGTTTCCAGCATCACTGCCAAGATTCGTCAAGACAAATACAGCTGCAAGCAACGTTTTTTGTCTAGCCAAATCCTGGTACTAATGTCGGAAACAAGCTGGATCCCCACCAGGTCCTATCATAGTCAATGGCCTCCGGTGGAAAACGGTAGTATCTGGCTATGCCACTACCGGAATAGTTTAGTGCTAGTGTGAAACTAGTCTAATCCACAACTTGTGAACATCCCCTTTTATATTAATATGTTCAGAAATAAAACTCATGTAACATAATATTTTCTATTAATTACAGTGCAAGTACTCTGCCTACTGTTTAGTGGACCTGTAGTCACATTCTCACAAAAAACAGGTACGTTTTCTGACATTGTCCATATTCCTTTTGTAAATTCTCTCTTGCACAGTGATCAACCAGAATTTTCAATTTTGAAAAAGCAGAGTTGTTCAGGATTATACATGAAATGATCATGGCTTCCCCAGTCTGCCTACACTTACATAAAACACAGACCTATAAGACTAAAATCCAGGGCAACACCAGACCACCCAAATGTGCGGGCATTATCACAGCCTGCTTGCCACCTCAATGTTTCCTTCTGAAGAGAAAAGACATAACAAGTGAAAGAAATCCATGTGGAGATCATGCCATGATTTTACAGTACCATTATATTTTAATTGGTTTCTGCTAGTTTTAACAGCATCAGATGACAATTTAATATCTGTTACATAGGGTGGGGAACAGTGCAGCCCTGTACTCTGCCAGCACCCTGTCCTTACCTACTTGGACGATCTGCAGCCCCCAACTTAGCGACAGTCCCTAACGTGACTAAGTGCAGGGGTCTAGACTTAGTGGGGTAAAAGAGTAGTCAAACAGAAAGAGGTTAGAACCAGACAGGCAAAACCAGGACCAGACCAGCTGCAGCAACTGACGGAAGCGGCAGAGCAGCCAGACAGGTAAGTACATATTAATATCTCTTTGTGTCTTCAAACTGCCCTATATCTGTTATTGATAAAAAAGTAAGATTACAGCCAGATATACAGGCTATTATGCAGTTTTCGAAGTCAAAAACATTTGTGGTTCATAAAAAGATAATTTATTAGGGACAGATACTACTTTTTTAATCTACTTCTGGTTTTGGCTTGAAAAACTGCATCTAAAAACCTGCACATGTGGCAGATGACTGAGACCTAGTATTGGAACACCATCAGTGCTGAATGATCTCTTTCCGGCTGATCTACACAGAACAATTTAAAGGGGTTGGCCCATCTAGATATTTACCATATTGCTAGGATATGCCATCAATTTCAGATATGTGCTAGTCCTTCCAGCTGTTAGGCCTCCAAAGTGAAGGAGCAGCATGTTCTCCATTCTTCACCATGGGAGTTCCGAAAATAGCTGAGCCACCACTTGGCTATTTTCAAAACTCCCATAGTGGTGAATGGAAAATAGCAATGCATGTACCTTGTTCAGTTCAGGGGTCCATTTCTGGAGCTAGAAGTGGGTCCTAGAGATGATATGTCATCAATGTCTCAGATGGCACAACCCCTTTAATTATGGTCTCTCCTAATATGCAACGACAATGGAACATTCATGTGCTCTTGACCAATATAATCCTGATATTTTTTTTAGAGAAGAAGTAGCAAAGCTGAGCATGTCATTGTCGTCAAGATATCAATTCGTTATACATAGTTTTTCCTTTCACCTATTCAGTGAGTGCAATAAAGAAGCAGTTAATTGACAAATTCCTCTCTGCTTCGTCTTTATTGACATGTCATGTAAGTTATTGCCTAAAACGTCCTGCCATCAACTAAAAGTCTTTGTCCAGCAACTAGGGATGAGCGGACCGGTGTATGTTTGGGTTCAACAGGTTTAGCCAAACTATCTATCAAAGTTGGGTTCGGGTCCCGAACTTTACCCGAACTTGACCCCGAACACCGAACCCCATTGAAGTCAATGGGGACCAGAACTTTGGGGCTGAAAAATGGCTGTAAAAAGTCATAGTTATGGCTAGAGGGCTGCAAAAGGGTCCAAAATGGGGGTAAGAGCAGTACAATTGCCCTGCAAACAAATGTGGATAGGAAAATGACTTAAAGTACATCAAAATAAAAAATAACAATCTTGAACCAGGAGGTCCAAGTGTAGTAGGAAGTTGAGGAGGCTGTGGATGCGGTGGTGTAGGTGGAAGAGGCAAAGGAGGAGGAGGCCAACACTGTTTCTGTTTTGTTTTTTTAACTGTGTCTGTCAATTCTGTGTGACTCTTGGCCATTTTTTTGGGGTGCGGCCATTATACTTCTCTAGTCTGCCAATCTAAGACATAATAATCTTGAGCCAAGCGGTGGAGCTCCGAGTGGAGGGAGACGTAGAGGTGTAGGTGGTAGAGGCAGAGGTGGCGGGGGAGGAAGCCAACACCATTTGTTTCTGTTTGTTTTTTTTCCATTTGTCTGTCAATTCTGTGACAGTTTGGTGCTTGTATGTCCTGTGTAAAAACTGCAGCTGCTATGCAAAATTCATCGAGTGCAATGGAGGAAATTATAAAGCAGCTGGGGCAGATTGGCACAACAATAGGCCAAGAAGCAGCAGCGGAGATTATAGGCAGAGGATTAAAAGAGAACACAAAGAAGTTTTACATGTCCAACAAAAGGCCATGGCGCAACAACAACAGGCTCAGATGGAGGCCCAGACGCAGCTTTGACAAGGGCAGGGGTTCTTAGTGTGGCTTTGACGAGGACATGGGTCCCAGGTGTGGCTTTGAGGCGGGACCCCAGAGAGTTTGATTATTATCGTGGTTCTCGCTTGGGTTTTGATAAAGAACGTGGTCCTAGAAGGAGCTTTGAGGAGAATGGGACACCACATAGAGGATTGGATGAAGACCATAGTTCATGGAGAAGTGGTGAAGATGATAGAGGTTCCAGGAGAGGTGGGGATGAAGACAGGGGTCCCAGGTGTGGCTTTGAGGAGGATAGGGGTCCTAGGTGTGTCTTTGAGGAGGACAGGGGTCCCAAGTGTGGCTTTAGGGAGGGACCCTAGAGAGGTTTAGATTATGATAGTGGTCCTCGCTGGGGTTTTCCCACCTGACAGCCTCTGCTGTCAGGTGGGAACACCATCAGTAGCGCATGTACCAGTGTGCACTTCCGATTACACTCCAGTGACAGAAGTAAGGATAGCACGTTGTCCTTGTAGCGGGGATCCAGCAGGGTGGTCATCCAGTAATCAGCACTGATAAGAATGAGGACAACTTGGCTGTCATTACACAGGCACTGCAACATGTAGTCGCTTATGTGTGCCAGACAGTGGTGTACACAGAGAAGTAAGGGCCCCATAGCAAGGATCAAACCAGGCTCCCCAAACAGTTCAGAAGGGTTTCTGCCTAAACCCTTTCCAACCCTTGGACAATTTTTCCACTGCCTCATTTGCTAAAAGTTGTTCCTTTAGAAGGTAGAGTCCTGACCAAGTTTTCACCCCAAGAGCAAATGATCCCAACTAAGCCTGGGCCCCCTCTTGCCCTGGGCCCCATAGCAGTCGCATGGTCTGCCACTATGGTAGTTACGCCACTGGTGCCAGGCTATCCAGAGGCAACGACAAGCTGTCCTCAGTGGGAAATGTATAATCTGTGTTCTCTGTATCCTCCCAGCCACGCTCCTATAATACCCGCAAGCTGATTTGGGTGCCACCCTGCTGTGAACGTGGATCCTCCTCCTCAGGCTCAGCGGCACCAACCATTCATTGGTCTGTTCTTCCATCCCTGCCTACCGCTCCTGCACAGTGTGGGGTCTTCCCCAAAAAAAGAGGAGTATTGCGCTGACATGATGAGGAGGCGGTAGAGGAGAAACAGTAGGAGGAAGCAGAGTAGGAGGCACTGATAAACGTACAGCAATCCTCAATGGCAGTAGGACATGCGCCAAACCGCTTTCCGCCTCAGGCCCAGCCGCCACTACATTTAACCTGTGGGTAGTTAGGGAGATATAACATCCCTGCCCATGCTTACTGGTCCACATATCAGTGTTTATGTGGACCTTGTCACTGATGGCATTGCGCAGCGTACACCTGATTTTTTTCCACCACTTGTTCGTGCAGGGCAGGGATGGCCCACCTGGAAAAGTAGTGGCAGCTGGGAACCACGTACTGTGGGACAGCCGCTTTCAACAAGTTTTAAAACTATCAGTCTCCACCAGAATGAATGTCAGCTAGTGATGATCAAGGTGGTGCTTGAGTGCTCGGCCGAGCACCTGAGTATAATGGAAGTCAATGGGAGAAGACTGGGCACCCCCTGCTCTGCAGAGGGGAGGGTGTCTGGTCCATAGGGAAACGTCATAACATGGTGGAAACACCACAGAAATGGTTAGGGAACGGCATGGGGAGGATGTCTGGATGCATCTTGGACACCGAAGTCGCTGCAATTAAGATGATGTTCGACTATTATGCCACTTTTACGGAATGACAAAAATACCCACCCAAAACCCAAGATAACATCGATTTTACAGGAAATATTGTTAGGAAACATAGATTTATTTGTACATTAAGCGCAAGTACTGCCAAAAATTACACAGATGAGACACTCCCATACAACCAGTATATCATATAAAGGAAGACCTCATTCACATTGTGGTATTGTGGGACTCCGACATAAAGCCTATGCACTAAGTGAAAGGGCTGCCAAAAATTACAAGGAACAGGCACTCCAATACACCCTTTATTACACATAAAGGAGGGCATCAGAGACACCCGTGAAAAATTATCATTGATGGCCTGCTGCTGACACTCCAAAACAATAGGGGTGACATGCTGCTGCTGCGCAGACCGTCCAAAAAATTAAGAGTGACACTCTGCTGCCGAGCTGACCGTCCAAAAAATTTAAGGTTGACCTGCTGATGCCGATCTCACGGTCCAAAAAATATTATTCTTAATGTGACATTCTGCTGAAGAGCAGACCATAAAAATAGAATTTAAGTAATCCATAGAATGTATCAAGGTAATAAAAAGTCCTCCATATATGTCCTACAGATACAGGACACAAATCAGATGTGGGCCCACATGATGAGCGACTCAGATGTATGCCAGATAGGAAAAAAATTCTGTATTGATACAGTAATCCCATACATTTATGCTATACCTTAAACAAATTTAACTCCACCAAGAAAATATTAAAATTTCTACCGTGTGAAAAAGGGAATACCCAAACTGACTCTCAGGCAGTGACATTATGCACTGAAGGCTCCAGCTTTGCCTGGAATGTGATAAAATGGAGGTATTGATGCAGTAATCCAAGAAAGCTCGGAGTTCGATCTTGCGATCGAGCTGGCGGTCTGCAAGGAGGTGAGCAATCTTTCTACCTACCCAAATCCTATCCCTATAGTTTAATTCCCTACTTGCTTAAATTAAACTGCAGACGCAAATGAGGAACTGTGGCCTAAATTAACGGTATTAAATACAGATGTCAGCTACATACACTTTTGAACGGTTGTAATATGCTGTGCACCTAGCGTTACTGTTACGATACTGGTAGACACGGCTGGAATCCGGTGGCCAGATGGAATAAGCCGTGCGCAGTTGTAGTAGTAGAAGTTAAAGTCCGCAGAGCAGCTTGAGTTGAAGATCGCAAGGCGAGCAATAAAGCAAAGGGTAGAACGGTCTGGGAAAGACGGTTCAGAGGAGCCGGAGACTGGAACAAGTCACAATACTCGAGCAATGTTTGCATTGCCTTATGGGTATAAGTAGGCCCAAACAGGAAACAAGATGGCTTCAGTCAGCACACACATCGGCCATCTTTGTTGAGGGCAAATCCTAGACAAACACAGCAGCCTCCAGTGGTGAGCGGAAGTGCAACACAATAGTCCAGAGTGAGAGAAACAGTGGCCACTAGTGGTAATTTAGAAAAATACATCAAATTCTGACATTACTCCCTCCTTCAGCATCGATCTCCGGACAATGCTTGGCTCGGTTTTCCTGGATATTTTTCTTGAAAGTCGGGTAGCATCGATATTGTTAACTGGTTCCCATGAATTATCCTCAGAGCCATATCCCTGCCATTTTATTAGGTATTGTAGACGATTTCTGAAAATTCTAGAATCCAGTATCTTTTCAATAGTGTAATGTTCTTGTCCATCTACTTCAACTGGATCAGGAGGTGGCAGGTTACGTCCCGGACATAGATCTGGAATAACCAGTTTCAGAAGTGATACATGGAACACAGGATGTACCCCCATTGTCTTGGGGATTTTTAATCGAAAAGCTACTGCATTTATTTGTCCAATAACTTTGAAAGGCCCAATACATTTTTGACCTAGTTTTGCTGATGGTACATTAAGTTTCAAATTCTTCGTAGAAAGCCACACCTCATCTCCCACCTTGAAAGTTGGAGAAGGTCTGCGGGATTTATCTGCTGTTTCCTTATATCTCTCCTGAGCAATATTTAATGTTTCCCTTAACATCTCCAGATTCTGTTGAAGAGAATCAATTCTGTCATTGACTGCAGGAATGGGAGTGTCTCTGGGGAAATTAGGGAGGAGGTAACACAAATTAGCAAAAAATGGTGTTTGTTTTGTGGAAGTATTCTGAGTATTATTATATGAAAATTCTGCCATTAGAAGTAAATCGACCCAGTCATCTTGCAAATGGCAAATGTAGCATCGGAGATACTGCTCCAAAGTTTGGTTTGTGCGCTCGGTCTGACCATTTGATTGGGAATGAAATGCAGATGACAAGTTAACATCAATGTCAAGTGTTTTGCAAAAATTCTTCCCGAATTTAGACGTAAATTGTACTCCGTGATCAGAGACAACTTCATCTGGTACTCCGTGGAGACGAAAGACATCTTGAACGATAAGGTCAGCATTCTCCTTGGCAGAAGGGAGACCAGAACATGGAATAAAGTGAGCTGCTTTTGTCAGTCGATCAACCACAACTAGGATGGCATTTTTCCCTTTAGAGGCAGGCAAATGAACAATAAAGTCCATAGATATAGACCCCCCAAGGGGATTGACAGAGGCTTCAAAAGTCCCACTGGTGAAGTATGAGGAGTTTTATTCATGGCCCAATCTTACAAGAAGAAACATATTTCTTCACATCCTCCTGATAATTAGGCCACCAAAAGAGGCGAGACAGGAGTTCTTTTGTCTTCTGAATGCCCTTGTGACCTGCCAGCTTAGAGTCATGAATTAATTTTAATACTCTCAGTCGTACACTCTCTGGAACATAAATGCAATGTTTAAGAGTCCATACTCTATTTTAAGACGTAAGAGATATATCATCTGGTGGATTCAGAAGAACTGGATCAGTCTCATATGCTGCTCTTATCTCCTCCAGCAGACCATTGTTAGTAATGACCCCCAGGATATTGGATTCTGACAGAATGGTAGTTGGTGGTGCAGGTGGAGAGGAATCATTTGAGAACAGTCTTTCTCATTTCGAGAGCCAGGTCTATAAGAGATCACAAAATTAAATCGATTAAAGGGGTTCTGCAGTTCTGTAAAGCTAATGATCTATCCTCTGGATAGATCATCAGCCTTTGATCGGCGGCGGCGGCAACACCCGGGATTCCCGCCGATGAGTTGTTTGAGAAGGTCGCGGCGCTGCAGGAGCGCCGCGACCTTCTCTGTGTTTACAGCAGGCCAGTGACGTCACGACTAGTATCACTGGCCTGGGCGGGGCTAAGCTCCATTCAAGTGAACAGAGCTTAGCCCCGCCCAGGCCAGTGTACTAGTCGTGACGTCACTGTCCTATGGTTAACATGATAAACACAGAGAAGGCCACGGCGCTCATGCAGCGCCGCTGCCTTCTCAAACTGCTGATCGGCGGGGGTCCCGGGTGTCGGACCGCCGACGATCAGAGGCTGATGATCTATCCAGAGGATAGATGATCAGTTTTAAAGAACTACAGAACCCCTTTAAGAAACAGACTCCACCGAGCTTGACGGGGAGACAAACATTTAGCAGATCTGATGAATTCTAAATTACAATGGTCAGTTAGCACCACTATCTGCTGTGCTGCTCCTTCCAAATGATGTCGCCACTCTTGGAAAGCATCAGAATTCTTTCCTGAGGAGGGCAGTCTTCGAGAAAAGTAAGCACAAGGGTGTAGCAAGTCTTTTTCTCCAGTTCTTTGTGATAGAACAGCCCCTATTGCACAGTCAGAAGCATCATCTTCAATGATAAAGGCATGTTCAGGGTCAGGATGAGTATAGGGGCTGTGGTAAATTTTGTCTTCAGACAAAGGAAGGCATCCTGTGCTTGAGGAGACCAAATAAATGATATTCCCTTCTTTGTTAATTGAGTAATTGGCGCAATAATAGCTAAAACATTTTTGATAAACCTAGTAGTTAAGTATAGTGGCTCACCAGTATTGAGAAAATGAAATAAGGTGCTCTCACCCGTGACCTTACCCAAGGGTCTTGATAAAAGAATGCAAGTATACCGTTATAGTTTGGTGGGCACACTTGCGTTTGGTGTTATGGCAACTAGTGATATTTAATTAATTAGTAGTTGTGCAGTACGAAGGATAACTAGGTAATCTTGTAAATATATAAATATATATAGAGATAAGTAAATTCACATAGAAATTTAATAGTATAAAACTTAATGAAATTTATTTGTAGATAATAAATTATAAAATTATAGAATTAGCTGGGCCCAGTTTTACAAAAATGTTCAAAAATATAGAATCAAAAAGAGTGGTGGAATAAAAATAAAAAGTATAAAAATAGTCCTATAAAATTAATATAGTCCAAATGTAGATCCAATATAGTTGATACCTTCAATAAGGTGTATCTGCATCAGATGTACACACTATATACTCTCACAGTAGTCTTTTAAGCGGTGGTAGCCTTAAAATTGTTTGGGGTGTCTGTATACCAGTTTATCTGCAGGTTTGTGAATGCAAACTTATAAGTACATTGCTGAGTGTCCGGTATGTAGTGATAAATATTACGTTCTCATGCCGTTCCGGCTGAGTACTTTACCCCCTCCTCTGGTACACGTCTGCTCCTTTGGTCTGTTCCTCTCTTCCGTCCGGCAGCAGTTCACGGTGCAGTTTGCGCGCTTCTCCCGGTGTTTCTCGGCGTCTCTGTGTTAACCACGTGGCGTCCCACGTGGGATCCAGTTGGGCGCGTGTTGCGATATAAGCTGCTGTTTGATGAGCGCTCCGTCCTGGGTATATCGCTCCAATGTGAGTGAGATACTTGTGCTGCGTAGTAATTATTTCTTATATTCTGCGCTGCTGTTGAGGAAGTCTGTGTGTGTTTCTATGGATCTCCTTATCCCATGGATTCTAGACGTGACATATTTTTGATATGGCATCCTCCCCTCCAGTGTCTGGTAACTTTATCCAGCGCTGTATATATCAATGTTGAAGGGTCCTGATTATGGTAGTCTTTGTAATGTTTGGAAACTGTGTGTAGTAGGTAACCTTTTTTAATATTATTGATGTGTTCTGAGACACGTTTTTTGAGGGATCTTTTGGTCCTTCCCACATATTGTTTATTGCACGGACATTGTAAAAGATATACAATGTCCGTGGAATCGCATGTTATACAGTCATCTATTCTATGTATATGAGTATTAGTAGTAGACCGGACTTCTGTAGTTTTTTTTGGAAAATTCGTTTTGGCAGTTTAAGCATCTTCCGCACCTGAAGAAGCCCTTCGTTTGTAACCAATTTCGTGTTTTAGTGCTGTTCTTTTTATTCCTTATTGACGGTGCAATTTTCAGTCCTAAATTGGGAGCTTTCGTGAATGTAATTAATGGTGATGTGGGTAGGACAGTGTCAATAACTTTATCTGTTGTCAAAACGTGCCAGTGTTTTTGAATAATCCTTTGTATGTGTTTAAACTGTGCATTAAATGAAAGTATTATCCTAAGTTGTTCCTCTTTGTTAGGTTGTGTAGATTTTTGTGAAAAGAATTCTTCCCTAGTTAATTTCCTGACTTCGTTAAGAGATGTTTCTAGTATTTCTTTGGGATATTCCTTTTGTAGGAATTGATTTGTCAATGCTGCTGCTTCTTCTTCAAACTTGTCCTTTAAAGAACAGTTACGTTTCAATCTCCGGTATTGGCTTTTTGGTATATTTAGAAGCCACCTAGGTAGGTGGCAGCTAGTGTACAGAATAAAACTGTTTCTCATTACAGGCTTTTGAAACGTACTGCATATTATACGGTCATTCATAGTTGTTATGTTCAGATCTAAGAATTCTATTTTATTATTGACTGTGGAGGTGAATGTTAAATTGTAGTCATTCGTATGGAGATTGGTTAAAAATTCGTCCAGTTCTTCTTTTTCCCCTTGCCATATAAATATTACGTCGTCTATATAACGCCGCCAGAGGACTAGGTTCTTCCCCAGTTCTGGCGCAATGGTGTCTGATTCCCACTGCACCATAAAGATGTTAGCGTAACTGGGGGCGAACCTAGTCCCCATGGCGGTCCCCTGTTGTATGTAAAATTTGGAGTCGTACCAGAAGTAGTTGTGTGATAATATGAATTTGATACCTTTTAAGATGAAGTCTATTTGTTCTATTGGGAATGTGCTGAAATTGGTGAGATGTTTGTCAACGGCGTCTATTCCCTTGTCGTGTTTGATAGTGGTGTATAGGGAATTTACATCTATTGTGCCTAGGTGCCACTGTGGTTGAATTTTTAATTTCTCTAAGGTGTGTATGATATCCGTGGTGTCCTTAATGTAAGATGGAATATTTCTTACCAATGGTTGTAGTAATCTGTCGATGTATTATGATAAGTTGGATGTGATAGAACCAATACCTGAAATTATAGGGCGACCTGGGGGATTATGAAGTGATTTGTGGACTTTGGGGAGGCAGTAGAAAACAGGGAGTCTGTCTGGAGTTGTTGTTATAAATTTAAATTCCTTCTCTGTTAAGATCTCTTTGTCTAGCCCTGTTTTACAATATTCTAGTAGTTGTTTCTTAAAATTATCTGTTGGATCTGATAAAATGTGTTTATATGTCGTTGAATCTGCCAATTGTCTGATACATTCTAGATTGTAATTGTTCGTGTCTTGTACAACTATGCTGCCCCCTTTGTCTGCCGGTCGGATAGTAATATTTTCATTACTTTGAAGTTCCTTAATTGCTTGTATTTCTTTCTTGTTTAAGTTATTGTTGTTTTTATTGATTTTAATTTTCCTTATTTCACTCTCTATGTTTTTCCTAAATGTGAACATCTCAGGACTAATTTCCTGTTTCGGATACATTTTAGATGGTTCTTTTAATTCTGTGTGAGTATACATTGGATTTGTGTTTATTGTTCTTGTGATTGGGTTTTTTATGTAGTATTTTTTCAAACATAATTTCCTAATAAATTTTTCTATTCCTATAAATGTATTAAACCTATCCATGTGTGTGGTGGGGGCAAATTTCAATCCTTTTTGCATTAAACTCTTCTGAGTATCTGTTAGTTGTACATTACTTAAATTAATGACTATATTGTCTGTTATTGCCTGTGATGATTCCCTCTTCTCTCGTATCTTTCTCTGCCCTCGTCTTGTCTTCCTTGATATTGCTGTGACCGTGTTTGAGGTCTGGTGTTTTGATAAGTGTGGTTGTTGTGATTGTTTGGGTATTTCTGTGTTGATTGATAAGGTCTTGGATTGAAGTGATTCCTGTGCCTTGGTGTCATTCCTTCGTGTTGGTCCGTGTGGTGTTGGTTCTGCCGGTGCCTCAAATTGTAGTGATGGTTGGGTGATTGTGTTCTCTCTTGTGTATATTCTAATTGTGTTGGAGATTCGTGTCTGGTTCTTATTCGGTGATGTGGTGGGGTTTGGTCTAAAAAACGGGGCTCAGATAGGGGTTCACACCTATTGGCTGTAGGTATTTTGAATGTGTTCATCCTCATATTATTGGTCGTTATTTCTGGTTGTGTATTAGTTATATTCTTTGTATGTATTACTTGTTCTTTGTGTTTTTGCCAATTTAATTTTTTGGTTTTTCTGGTAATTATCTCTTTTTCTAATGTTTCTAGGCTTTTACATATCCTTTCTTGCCATTTTGTTGAATTTTCATCTGGTGTAGAACTATCTATTTTCTCTTTCAAAGAATTAATTTGTAGTACAATATCTTGTATAATTTGTGTCCTTCTCTTGATTATCATCCTAATCAATACTTTGGATTGTGTTCTCAAGAAGTCATTCCATTCTGTCTGAAATTCGTTATTTATAAGATCCTGTGCTGGGTCCTTGGTGAGAAGTAAGCCTTTTGGGATTACGTCTCCATCTAGAAATTGGTTTAGGGATCTTATTTCCCATTTATTTCTTAACTGTCTGTGTAATAATTTCTCCAATTCTTTATATGTTTCATCTAGTCTTATTAATGGTGGAATTGGATGTTGTATGTCATTTATAACTTCGAATTCAAATTCTTCTGCAAATTTGCACTTATTTGCCATAACTTCCCAAATATTCATTTTCTCTAATCTTGGGAGCTCTACTATTGGGTTGAAAGTAGTTAAATGTAGTAGTTAAGTATAGTGGCTCACCAGTATTGAGAAAATGAAATAAGTGTCTGTTGGGACCTTTTAAATTGACTAAATGGTATCTTCTGGAGGATATTAAAGGTAAATTGGGCACGCTGAAAGTGGATTAGGACAAATCTGTCATAAGGAAAAAAAATGGAAAAATCAATAATAATAATAAAGGAGATTGGAATAGGGTCTTTGGAGCTGAGAAATTTAAGTGAGATAGCCGTGGGGTTGTGGTGGGGAATAGGGGGGTGGGTGTGAGATGGAGGAGTGAAATACTTCAATGTTTTATGTTTATTGACTTTTGTATATGAATACTATTATCTCGCATTTGTAAAAGTGTTAACTTCTGTATTTTGGGAGAAAATTTTAGAAACTTAAATAAAGATATTAAAAAAAAAAAAGAAATAAGTGTCTGGTAACTTTATCCAGCGCTGTATATATCAATGTTGAAGGGTCCTGGTTATGGTAGTCTTTGTAATGTTTGGAAACTGTGTGTAGTAGGTAACCTTTTTTAATATTATTGATGTGCTCTGAGACACGTTTTTTGAGGGATCTTTTGGTCCTTCCCACATATTGTTTATTGCACGGACATTGTAAAAGATATACAATGTCCGTGGAATCGCATGTTATACAGTCATCTATTCTATGTATATGAGTATTAGTAGTAGACCGGACTTCTGTAGTTTTTTTTTGGAAATAGTTTTTTTTTTAGATCTGAACATAACAACTATGAATGACCGTATAATATGCAGTACGTTTCAAAAGCCTGTAATGAGAAACAGTTTTATTCTGTACACTAGCTGCCACCTACCTAGGTGGCTTCTAAATATACCAAAAAGCCAATACCGGAGATTGAAACGTAACTGTTCTTTAAAGGACAAGTTTGAAGAAGAAGCAGCAGCATTGACAAATCAATTCCTACAAAAGGAATACCCCAAAGAAATACTAGAAACATCTCTTAACGAAGTCAGGAAATTAACTAGGGAAGAATTCTTTTCACAAAAATCTACACAACCTAACAAAGAGGAACAACTTAGGATAATACTTCCATTTAATGCACAGTTTAAACACATACAAAGGATTATTCAAAAACACTGGCACGTATTGACAACAGATAAAGTTATTGGCACTGTCCTACCCACATCACCATTAATTACATTCACGAAAGCTCCCAATTTAGGACTGAAAATTGCACCGTCAATAAGGAATAAAAAGAACAGCACTAAAACACGAAATTGGTTACAAACGAAGGGCTTCTTCAGGTGCGGAAGATGCTTAAACTGCCAAAACGAATTTTCCAAAAAAAACTACAGAAGTCCGGTCTACTACTAATACTCATATACATAGAATAGATGACTGTATAACATGCGATTCCACGGACATTGTATATCTTTTACAATGTCCGTGCAATAAACAATATGTGGGAAGGACCAAAAGATCCCTCAAAAAACGTGTCTCAGAACACATCAATAATATTAAAAAAGGTTACCTACTACACACAGTTTCCAAACATTACAAAGACTACCATAATCAGGACCCTTCAACATTGATATATACAGCGCTGGATAAAGTTACCAGACACTGGAGGGGAGGATGCCATATCAAAAATATGTCACGTCTAGAATCCATGGGATAAGGAGATCCATAGAAACACACACAGACTTCCTCAACAGCAGCGCAGAATATAAGAAATAATTACTACGCAGCGCAAGTATCTCACTCACATTGGAGCGATATACCCAGGACGGAGCACTCATCAAACAGCAGCTTATATCGCAACACGCGCCCAGCTGGATCCCACGTGGGACGCCACGTGGTTAACACAGAGACGCCGAGGAACACCGGGAGACGCGCGCAAACTGCACCGTGAACTGCTGCCGGACGGAAGAGAGGAACAGACCAAAGGAGCAGACGTGTACCAGAGGAGGGGGTAAAGTACTCAGCCGGAACGGCATAAGAACGTAATATTTATCACTACATACCGGACACTCAGCAATGTACTTATAAGTTTGCATTCACAAACCTGCAGATAAACTGGTACACAGACACCCCAAACAATTTTAAGGCTACCACCGCTTAAAAGACTACTGTGAGAGTATATAGTGTGTACATCTGATGCAGATACACCTTATTGAAGGTATCAACTATATTGGATCTACATTTGGACTATATTAATTTTATAGGACTATTTTTATACTTTTTATTTTTATTCCACCACTCTTTTTGATTCTATATTTTTGAACATTTTTGTAAAACTGGGCCCAGCTAATTCTATAATTTTATAATTTATTATCTACAAATAAATTTCATTAAGTTTTATACTATTAAAATTCTATGTGAATTTACTTATCTCTATATATATTTATATATTTACAAGATTACCTAGTTATCCTTCGTACTGCACAACTACTAATTAATTAAATATCACTAGTTGCCATAACACCAAACGCAAGTGTGCCCACCAAACTATAACGGTATACTTGCATTCTTTTATCAAGACCCTTGGGTAAGGTCACGGGTGAGAGCACCTTATTTCATTTTCTCAATACTGGTGAGCCACTATACTTAACTACTACATTTAACTACTTTCAACCCAATAGTAGAGCTCCCAAGATTAGAGAAAATGAATATTTGGGAAGTTATGGCAAATAAGTGCAAATTTGCAGAAGAATTTGAATTCGAAGTTATAAATGACATACAACATCCAATTCCACCATTAATAAGACTAGATGAAACATATAAAGAATTGGAGAAATTATTACACAGACAGTTAAGAAATAAATGGGAAATAAGATCCCTAAACCAATTTCTAGATGGAGACGTAATCCCAAAAGGCTTACTTCTCACCAAGGACCCAGCACAGGATCTTATAAATAACGAATTTCAGACAGAATGGAATGACTTCTTGAGAACACAATCCAAAGTATTGATTAGGATGATAATCAAGAGAAGGACACACATTATACAAGATATTGTACTACAAATTAATTCTTCGAAAGAGAAAATAGATAGTTCTACACCAGATGAAAATTCAACAAAATGGCAAGAAAGGATATGTAAAAGCCTAGAAACATTAGAAAAAGAGATAATTACCAAAAAAAACAAAAAATTAAATTGGCAAAAACACAAAGAACAAGTAATACATACAAAGAATATAACTAATACACAACCAGAAATAACGACCAATAATATGAGGATGAACACATTCAAAATACCTACAGCCAATAGGTATGAACCCCTATCTGAGCCCCGTTTTTTAGACCAAACCCCACCACATCACCGAATAAGAACCAGACACGAATCTCCAACACAATTAGAATATACACAAGAGAGAACACAATCACCCAACCATCACTACAATTTGAGGCACCGGCAGAACCAACACCACACGGACCAACACGAAGGAATGACACCAAGGCACAGGAATCACTTCAATCCAAGACCTTATCAATCAACACAGAAATACCCAAACAATCACAACAACCACACTTATCAAAACACCAGACCTCAAACACGGTCACAGCAATATCAAGGAAGACAAGACGAGGGCAGAGAAAGATACGAGAGAAGAGGGAATCATCACAGGCAATAACAGACAATATAGTCATTAATTTAAGTAATGTACAACTAACAGATACTCAGAAGAGTTTAATGCAAAAAGGATTGAAATTTGCCCCCACCACACACATGGATAGGTTTAATACATTTATAGGAATAGAAAAATTATTAGGAAATTATGTTTGAAAAAATACTACATAAAAAACCCAACCACAAGAACAATAAACACAAATCCAATGTATACTCACACAGAATTAAAAGAACCATCTAAAATGTATCCGAAACAGGAAATTAGTCCTGAAATGTTCACATTTAGGAAAAACATAGAGAGTGAAATAAGGAAAATTAAAATCAATAAAACAACAATAACTTAAACAGAAAGAAATACAAGCAATTAAGGAACTTCAAAGTAATGAAAATATTACTATCCGACCGGCAGACAAAGGGGGCAGCATAGTTGTACAAGACACGAACAATTACAATCTAGAATGTATCAGACAATTGGCAGATTCAACGACATATAAACACATTTTATCAGATCCAACAGATAATTTTAAGAAACAACTACTAGAATATTGTAAAACAGGGCTAGACAAAGAGATCTTAACAGAGAAGGAATTTAAATTTATAACAACAACTCCAGACAGACTCCCTGTTTTCTACTGCCTCCCCAAAGTCCACAAATCACTTCATAATCCCCCAGGTCGCCCTATAATTTCAGGTATTGGTTCTATCACATCCAACTTATCATAATACATCGACAGATTACTACAACCATTGGTAAGAAATATTCCATCTTACATTAAGGACACCACGGATATCATACACACCTTAGAGAAATTAAAAATTCAACCACAGTGGCACCTAGGCACAATAGATGTAAATTCCCTATACACCACTATCAAACACGACAAGGGAATAGACGCCGTTGACAAACATCTCACCAATTTCAGCACATTCCCAATAGAACAAATAGACTTCATCTTAAAAGGTATCAAATTCATATTATCACACAACTACTTCTGGTACGACTCCAAATTTTACATACAACAGGGGACCGCCATGGGGACTAGGTTCGCCCCCAGTTACGCTAACATCTTTATGGTGCAGTGGGAATCAGACACCATTGCGCCAGAACTGGGGAAGAACCTAGTCCTCTGGCGGCGTTATATAGACGACGTAATATTTATATGGCAAGGGGAAAAAGAAGAACTGGACGAATTTTTAACCAATCTCCATACGAATGACTACAATTTAACATTCACCTCCACAGTCAATAATAAAATAGAATTCTTAGATCTGAACATAACAACTATGAATGACCGTATAATATGCAGTACGTTTCAAAAGCCTGTAATGAGAAACAGTTTTATTCTGTACACTAGCTGCCACCTACCTAGGTGGCTTCTAAATATACCAAAAAGCCAATACCGGAGATTGAAACGTAACTGTTCTTTAAAGGACAAGTTTGAAGAAGAAGCAGCAGCATTGACAAATCAATTCCTACAAAAGGAATATCCCAAAGAAATACTAGAAACATCTCTTAACGAAGTCAGGAAATTAACTAGGGAAGAATTCTTTTCACAAAAATCTACACAACCTAACAAAGAGGAACAACTTAGGATAATACTTCCATTTAATGCACAGTTTAAACACATACAAAGGATTATTCAAAAACACTGGCACGTATTGACAACAGATAAAGTTATTGGCACTGTCCTACCCACATCACCATTAATTACATTCACGAAAGCTCCCAATTTAGGACTGAAAATTGCACCGTCAATAAGGAATAAAAAGAACAGCACTAAAACACGAAATTGGTTACAAACGAAGGGCTTCTTCAGGTGCGGAAGATGCTTAAACTGCCAAACCACGAATTTTCCAAAAAAAACTACAGAAGTCCGGTCTACTACTAATACTCATATACATAGAATAGATGACTGTATAACATGCGATTCCACGGACATTGTAAAAGATATACAATGTCCGTGCAATAAACAATATGTGGGAAGGACCAAAAGATCCCTCAAAAAACGTGTCTCAGAACACATCAATAATATTAAAAAAGGTTACCTACTACACACAGTTTCCAAACATTACAAAGACTACCATAATCAGGACCCTTCAACATTGATATATACAGCGCTGGATAAAGTTACCAGACACTGGAGGGGAGGATGCCATATCAAAAATATGTCACGTCTAGAATCCATGGGATAAGGAGATCCATAGAAACACACACAGACTTCCTCAACAGCAGCGCAGAATATAAGAAATAATTACTACGCAGCGCAAGTATCTCACTCACATTGGAGCGATATACCCAGGACGGAGCGCTCATCAAACAGCAGCTTATATCGCAACACGCGCCCAGCTGGATCCCACGTGGGACGCCACGGTCATTAACACAGAGACGCCGAGAAACACCGGGAGACGCGCGCAAACTGCACCGTGAACTGCTGCCGGACGGAAGAGAGGAACAGACCAAAGGAGCAGACGTGTACCAGAGGAGGGGGTAAAGTACTCAGCCGGAACGGCATAAGAACGTAATATTTATCACTACATACCGGACACTCAGCAATGTACTTATAAGTTTGCATTCACAAACCTGCAGATAAACTGGTACACAGACACCCCAAACAATTTTAAGGCTACCACCGCTTAAAAGACTACTGTGAGAGTATATAGTGTGTACATCTGATGCAGATACACCTTATTGAAGGTATCAACTATATTGGATCTACATTTGGACTATATTAATTTTATAGGACTATTTTTATACTTTTTATTTTTATTCCACCACTCTTTTTGATTCTATATTTTTGAACATTTTTGTAAAACTGGGCCCAGCTAATTCTATAATTTTATAATTTAGTATCTACAAATAAATTTCATTAAGTTTTATACTATTAAATTTCTATGTGAATTTACTTATCTCTATATATATTTATATATTTACAAGATTACCTATTTATCCTTCGTACTGCACAACTACTAATTAATTAAATATCACTAGTTGCCATAACACCAAACGCAAGTGTGCCCACCAAACTATAACGGTATACTTGCATTTTTGATAAACCGTCTATAGAAATTGGCAAATCCTACAAAACACTGAACCTCTTTCACATTCTTTATTGTTATTTTATTCAGTTCTCTATAATCCACACAAGGCCTTAAGGTACCGTCTTTCTTTTTGACAAAAAATATTGGTGCACCTGCTGGTGAAGTGGAAGGTTAAATAAATCCTTTAGCTGTTCATCTATGTATTCTTTAAGTTCAGTACAGGTTCTGCCAATGGATATATGCTTCCAAAGGGTATAGCTGCTCCCGGCAACAGCTCAATGGGACAGTCATAAGGTCGATGTGGGGGTAACTTGTCAGCATTCTTTTTATCACAAACATCAGCAAATTCTTTATACATAGACGGCAGTTTAGGGAATGTTTCAAGGTCCTTGGTACCATCTACATGAGATTGATTAGATAAAGTCTGTTCTGAGTG
>ONZH01012026.1:0-24400 GCA_900303285.1 Rhinella marina | reverse complement strand
CTGTTCCGATGCTCAGTATTAGCATACTGAGTGGGAGAAATACAGGGGGGCAGAGCGGGGCGCAGGAGCGATATTTTGAAAAACTGAACCCCGTGTCAGAAGCAGCGGGGGTTGCCCTAACAATAAAGGTATTTAACTAAAGTAACTCAAACACATGAAAGGTCCTCTTTAAAGCCGGATTTGGATACCAAAAGATTTCCCAAGCTTTAAACATCCCAAGGAGCACTGTGCAAGCGATCATATTGAAATGGAAGACCACTGCAAATCTACCAAGACCCGGCCATCCCTCTAAACTTTCATCTCAAACAAGGAGAAGACTGATCAGAGATGCAGCCAAGAGGCCCATGATCACTCCAGATGAACTGCAGAGATCTACAGCTAAGGTGGGAGAGTCTGTCCATAGGACAACAAGAAACAAGAGTGGCAAGAAGAAAGACAACAAGAGTGGCAAGAAGAAAGCCATTTCTCAAAGATATCCATAAAAAGTCTGGTTTACAGTTTGCCACAAGCCACCTGGGAGACACACCAAACATGTGGAAGAAGGTGCTCTGGTCAGATGAAACCAAAATCCAACTTTTTGGAAACAATGCAAAACAATATGTTTGGCATAAAAGCAACACAGCTCATCACCCCGAACACATCATCCCCACTGTCAAACATGGTGGTGGCAGCATCATGGTTTGGGCCTGCTTTTCATCAGCAGGGACAGGGAAGATGGTTAAAATTGATGGGAAGATGGAGCCAAATACAGGACCATTCTGGATGAAAACCTGTTGGAGTCTGCAAAAGACCTGAGACTAGGATGGAGATTTATCTTCCAACAAGACAATGATCCCAAACATAAAGCAAAATCTACAATGGAATGGTTCAAAAATAACGTATCCAGGTCTTAGAATGGCCAAGTCAAAGTCCAGACCTGAATCCAATTGAGAATATGTGGAAAGAGCTGAAAACTGCTGTTCACAAACCACAAACGCTCTCCATCCAACCTCAAAGAGCTCGAGCTGTTTTGCAAGGAAGAATGGGCAAGAATTTCAGTCTCTTAGATGTGCAAAACTGATAGAGACATACCCCAAAGCGACTTGCAGCTGTAATCGCAAGCAAAAGGTGGCGCACAAAGTATTAATGCAAGGGGGCCGAATAATTTTGCACGCCCCACTTTCAGTTTTATTATTACAAAAAAGTTTAAATGATCCAATAAATTTTGTTCCACTTCACAATTGTGACCCACTTGTTGTTGATTCTTCACCAAAAATTTAACATGTTATATCTTTTTGTTTGAAGCCTGAAATGTGGCAAAAGGTTGAAAAGTTCCAGGGGGCGAATACTTTCACAAGGCACTGTACGTATATATATAATATATATATATATATATATATATATATATACATGCATGCCCCCTTAATAGGCATGCATGTATATACATGTATATACATATGTGGATGGGCCTTTAAGGCCCAGAGTGTATAAAGTGACCCCAAATTGGGGGTCTGTGGCCCCATATGTATATCTTTGGGCCTTACATGTCCCCTTACATGTCCCCTTATCATCAAATGGCCCCAATATACCTGTATTATACGCCCTGTTCCCCAATAATTATATTGTGGCCCAAATGCTCCTAATACATATAGATGTATGTATATATGCCCCAGATTTATATACATACATCTATATGTATATACAATGTCCCCCAGCGTCCTGGTGCCCCCTGCAAGGCGCATACTAACGCGCCTGCAGATGTTGACCTAGTGACTGGACAATTGATATGATGTCACTGCGCTGGCCCACGTGCACGGGAGCATGGGAGCGAGCATGGCCGGGTTTAAATAACCTGGCCACCCTGCACTCTTCAGTTGAGCCGTGCAGCCCCCACAAGAAGAGGACAAGCGAGAATTAACCCCTTACAACGAGCATTGGAGCGAGGATCATCCCCTGACAACGAGCAGAAGCGAGAATCATCCCCTAGAACGAGCATTTAACCCCTGGATGGGCTGAAGTATAAACCACAATCCCACCACGATACCTGCAATTAACCTTATCTGCCCTTACAACGATACCCCTGATTATACCACTATATCACAACGTTTTATCCGCAATTAACCCCCTGCAATCCATAATCCCATACCACCCAATTTTCCCTGCCAATCCTGCCACATATATTAACTTTCTCTGACAATCCATATAAACTATAGCTTATATCACCCTGCATATCATATAGCTATATTAACCCTTTGTCTTTCCTAGAGACAATTAAGTGTAGGCCCGGAAGGGTGCTGCCATTTAAGTGTGTGTGTACATTGTATGTTTTAGTTAGTTTTGTGGGTGGAATTTCTACGTGGGTTTGCATAGTGTAGTTAGCTTTGTAGTGAGGCTTTTACTTTGTATTGTTGTGTGGCTATATGCATATATATCAGACGTTAATATAAATATATATATGGATATAGTCAATGTCAGCTATAGACTGTCAGTATTTTAATAAAAATCTTTATTATTTAAGATAACAGTTTACAGCTTTTGGTATTGCCACATACAGGTACAGACATAGTGCAGGGAACAGACAGCAAATAAGGGAATATGGTGAGCTAGCGTAGTGCTATGCCTATTTCATAGTTAATAGCACACAAAATTTTAATAATATACCCTACAACAAGGACACTACCCAGCTTAGTGGAACAGTTATGTATTTTTGGCTGCATTTCAGGTTTGCAAATTAAAGAGGTTGTCCCATGAAAAATATTCTACATTTTTTAAACCAGCACTTGGATCTGAATACTTTTGTAAATGCATGTAATTAAAAATGTAGTATTCACTGAAATCTATCTGTATAAACACCTGCTGTTTGCTCTTTCTATATTTTTGTTCAGCTCATTAAGGTTGACATACACGCTCAGTTCCACCCTTCAACTGCCACCAGCTGCAGCGGAAAGGATACTTCCCCTGTAAAGGACACCCCTGCTCCCAGAGCTGCCAGCTTAAAATAAATCTAGCACAGCAGTTGGAGCAATGGATAGGGAGATCTCTGGTTTAATGTGAGGTACAGTGCTGGGCTTCTAAGTTTGTTACAAAGATACTGTCATGTACTAAAGTGGTGTGTAAAAGTTTGGGCACACCTAGTCAAAATTACTGTAACTGTGAAAAGTTAAGGAAGTTGAAGATGAAATGATCTCTAGAAGGCATAAAGTTAAAGAAAACACAGTTAAAGAAACACATTTTTCATCATTTTAAGTAATATCAGTGTAATGTTTTGGTTTTATACAATTTTAGAGTGAAAAAAAAGGAAAGGAGTACCTTGCAAAAGTATAGGAAGCCAAGGAGATCTGAGCACTCAAATAACCTTGACCAAGGACTCAGACCTGTTAGAGTTAAGGCTTCTTCACAATTTGCTTTAGGAAAGGCCAGGTAATGCAAATTTAAAAGCTTTATAAATACCCAGACTCCTCTAACCTTTTCCCAACAGCAGCAGCCATGGGTTCTTCAAAGTAGCTGTCTGAAAATGAAAATGGTTAAGACCCACAAAGCAGGAGAAGGTTATAAGAAGATAGATAAGCGTTTCAGGTTGCCATTTCCTCAGTTCAAAATGTAATTAAGAAATGGCAGTTAGCAGGAACAGTGAATATCAAGAGAAGGTCTGGAAGACCAAGAAAAATTTCAGAGACAGCTGCTAGAAAAGCAAATCAGAACTCTTGCTTGACTGAAAAAGACCTTCAGGAAGATTTAGCAGACTGTGGAGATGTAGTACATTGTTCTACTGTTCAGCAACACATGCACAAATATGGCCTTCATGATCATCAGAAGAAAATTTGTCCTGCATCCTCACCACAAAATTCAGCATCAGAAGTTTAAAAAGAACATGTAAATCAGCCTAATGCATTTTGGAAAAAAGTCATGTGGACTGATGAGGTTAAAATAGAACTCTATGGTCAAAATGAGCAGAGGTACGTTTGGAGAAAAATTGGCAGAGAATTTCATTAAAAGAACTCTTCTCCAACCATTATGCACGGGGAACATTTCATGGTTGGAGGGAAGAATGGATTTAATGAAGTTCCAGCAAATTCTGAAAATATAACACCAACTATAAAAAAGCTGAAGTTGAAAAGAGGATGGCTTCTACAAATGCATAATGATCCTAAGCACACCTCAAAATCCATGATATACTACCTCAAAAGGCGCAAACTAAAGGTTCTACCATGGACCTCACAGTCCCCTGAACATCATTTTAAAATCTGTGGATAAACCTCAAAACAGCAGCACATGCAAGAATGAATAAAAATTCCTCAAACAAAAAGGGGGAATAAAACTAGGAGAGTCACTTGTTGAGAAGGATCTGGGTGTATTAGTAGATCATAGACTAAATAACAGCATGCAATGCCAGTCAGCTGCCTCTAAGGCCAATAGAATTCTGTCCTGTATTAAAAGAGGTATGGACTCGTGGAACAGGGATGTAATATTGCCACTATACAAAGTGTTGGTGCGGCCTCAACTGGAATACGTAGTTCAGTTCTGGGAACCAGTACATAAAAAGGATGCCCTGGAGTTAGAAAAAGTACAGAGGAGAGCCACTAAACTCATAAAGGGCCTGGAAGATCTTAGTTATGAGCAAAGTTTAAATGAACTGAATTTGTTTAGCCTTGGAAAAAGACGTCTAAGGGGGTACATGATTAACCTGTATAAATATATAAACAGACCATACAAAAAATATCAAGGGAAGCTATTCTGTGTTAAACCCCCTCAAAAAACACAAGGCCACTCCCTACGACTGGAGAAAAAAAGATTCAGTCATAAGAGGCGACAAGCATTCTTTACAGTAAGGTCTATGAATCTCTGGAATAACCTGCCACAGGAGCTGGTCACAGCAAATACAGTAAATTGCTTCAAAAACGGTCTAGATGACTTTTTAATTCTAAATAAAATTAAGGCTTATGACAATGTATAAAATCTTGTACTACACACCCTTTCCCTTTGGCCCAACCCCTTTTTAAAAGGAAGATGGACATTGATCCAGGGATCGATATAGCAGGACTTGATCCAACCTTAACAACTATGTACCTATGTAAGAATTGAAAGACTCTTGGATAGCTACAAAAAGTGTTTACAAGATGTGATACTTGCCAAGGGGTTTGCTACTAGGTACTAACCATACAGGGTGCCCAAAGATTTGCTTCAGGGCGTTTCCTTTTTTGTTATTTTAAAAATGTAAAAGATGAAAGTAAAAAAAATAGTTTTTGCTTAAGATACAAACGGAATGGGTAATCTTTAACTTTATGCCCTTTGGAGATCATTTCTTCTTCAACTTGCTTAACTGTTCATAATAACAATAATTTTGACCAAGGGTGCCCAAACTTTTGCATTTCACTTTATCTCTGAATAAACGTTCTGAAACATCCGTTCAGAGATTGCAGCTGCACATTAATCGTGCAGCTACTAAGCCAGGGGCTCACTGTTAGTGACAGCAGGGCACCCCATAGAGAAGGCAGGGACTGTTGCACGAGCACTGTGTATACAGATCAGGAAGGTATATGACGCTTCCTGTTCCAGCCTTAGCAGTCATGTGAGCACCGGGGCCAGGAGACTGCTGGAGCTGTTGGCTCTTCCTGAGACCTTGATCAGCCCTGCAGGGAGGCTGTACAGAGTGGTATAGGGCTGTACAGCCTCTATGGGGTTGTATTCCTCCTGCAACTGGGGCTATTATGTTAGCCCCAGTTACAGGAGAAGTCACCAGTAAAAAAGAAAAATGTAATGTTAAATGTCCCCCAAAGGTCTTGTATGATGTTATGGGGGACACAAAGTGTAAAATACAAAAAATAAAAAAAAATAAAAATGTGTTTCATTAAAAAATGAGCCCCTTCCTCCTAATCAAGTAATTTAAAAATTGGAAAAAATTGGAAAAAAAATAGACATATTTGGTATTGTCACGTCTGGCTCTATAAAAATATCACATGGACGGGGTGTAGCTAGGCCGCCGAGGGATATGGCTGTGTAACTGAAAGGGATTCTGTCACCACGATTTTAGTGACAGAGTTTTTCACATCATCACATCTGTCACCTCGATTTGGTTAAAACTATACTTCTCCTAATACCATATGTCTTGTCATTATAGAAAAAAATACCTTTTATTCACATGCAAATCGCCTCTATAAGGAGCCCAAGGGGCTGTCTCTCCGGCCGTTGCAGCTCAGCAGTGCCCATTCTCTTGGAGCCCAGCACCGCCCTACTGCTAATTATTCACTCCTTTCAGGACTGACGTCATTCTCCTGGTGTGCCGTAATCTCGCGTTTTGCTGGCTGAGGCTGCTACCAGGACACCGCACAAGTGCAGACAGATGGATCCAGGGCGCATGCGCGAGATTACGGCACACCAGGAGAATGACGTCAGTCCTGAAAGGAGTGAATAATTAGTAGTAGGGCGGTGCTGGGCTCCAAGAGAATGGGCACTGCTGGGCTGCAACGGCTGGAGAGACAGCCCCTTGGGCTCCTTATAGCGGCGATTTGCATGTGAATAAAAGGTATTTTTTTCTAAAATGACAAGACATATGGTATTAGGACAAGTATAGTTTTAACCAAATCGAGGTGATAGATGTGATGATGTGAAAAACTCTGTCACTAAAATCGTGGTGACAGAATCCCTTGAAGTGAAGATTTCACCGCACCATCTCGGCATATGCAACCCCTTCCACGACATACTACTAGGGCAACACCTTCTGAAGATGGGAAAATGAAAAGACAGCTCCCAAAGCTTTCCAACAACTTGGAGCAATACCTTGAAAAGGACCGAAGCAAAGATGGTGCCGCCGAGCAAGACCTCACAAAACACACACCTAGATCGCACTCTCCGGCCTCTGACCTGACACCTCCGCTACCATCAGACTCTCCGCCGCCTTCGTGGCCTCCGACGCCCAAGGATGTTAGACTGCAATAGGAGGAAGCACCACAAGGACAAGATGGCGGCAATGCGAGGAGGAACCATGACTCACCTTCCTGCAGCCCACTAAAGCAGAGACCACAGCTTGAGATCTAAATCAGTTTAGTGCCTCTGTACATCGCTCTTCCTCTGTAGAAAAGGTGCCTGAGTCCATTATAGACTTTCCTACCTCTGACAAACCTGTGTCGGAAGGCATTCTCAAAAATATGCTGCTAGCCGTGAAAACCTCACTGCATACAGACATGGTGCAGCTACTTACCCCACTGTTGGTTTCTATCCATGAACTGGAAGACAGAGTTCAGCATATTTAAAATAAGATGGGAGAGTATGCCACCTCTCAAAACTCTGTAATTGATGCACATAATGATATGGTGGACGAGGTAGAAATATTGAAGGCGAAAATGGTGGACATTGAAGACAGTTCCCACTGTAATAATATTAAGTTTCGAGGCACTCCGGAAATGGTGTCTCCTGGCGAGCTTCAACCTTATCTTCAAAAGCGATTTTCTTTACTTCTTCCAGATATAACGTCCCGAGACATGATTATTGAGAGGGCACATAGAGTGTCGAAACCACAATTTCTGGACAATGATGTACCTCGAGACACGCTAGCAAGAATCCACTTTTTTCCCACCAAAGAGGCATTGATTGTGGCGGCACGGAAATGTAAGAATATGCCCCCTCCCTACCAGTCAAATTGTTTACCGACCTATCTCCGACACTTCGCAAATGTAAGACTCTCATCCCTATTACAGCAGCTTTACACAGCCATAATATCACATATAGATTGGGGTTATCCGCTGAAACTACTTATTTCCGTGGACGGGATCGTACATGTGGTGAAAACCTATAAGAAGGGAAACAACTCCTCAATGAATGGAAAATCCTCATGGAACAACTAAAAGATAGAGGGACCTTAAACCTTTCAACTCAGCGCAGAGAGTGGAACACTGTCCCCCATGACGGAAATCGCAAGAGATGAACGTTATCTAGATGACAACATGCCTGTCCGCTTTAGTTAGCCTATGTCCTTGGTTTCTACATGGACCAGTTCCCCATGCTACCATAAGCGGCATCATGCCATATTGGTCTTTATTTTCAGTTAATGGTTCATTGTTTGAACATGTTTTTATCTTTCAGCTTATGTTTGTTTCAATGCTCTCTGTTGCCCATTTTGCACATTTGCAGTGCTTTCACAATTTAGATGGGGATTAAACTGTTGTCACTTAAAGGGAACCTGTCATCTCCGAAACACCCCCTGAACTAGAGTAAGTGTTGTATAGTGTAAGTGATGCTGAATCCGAATATGTAAGTTTTATCTTCATACTCACTTCCATTCTGACGCTGTGCTCCCACAAACCTGCAGTAAAATACACTCACTGGACTCTTCTTTGAGTCCTCTCCATTATGTGAGTGAGCACTGGAGTCCACTAAGTGCATTTTACTGCTGGTTTGTGGGAGCACAGCGTCGGAATGGAAGTGAGTATGAAGATAAAACTTACATATTCGGATTCAGCATCACTTACACTATACACCGATTACTCTAGTTCAGGGGGTGTTTCGGAGATGACAGGTTCCCTTTAATGTCAAGGGGTTGAACAGCCTCAAAAATGAACTTATGCTTGGAGGGAGGCGATAGTGGCACACGCAGACCTCTTCTGTGTGCTGGAGTCTCATTTGCTGCAAACAGATACACACCGCATGAAACACTGCCTCTATCCCAGAGATCTCAAACTCGTGGCCCTACAGCTGTTGTAAAACTACAACTTCCATCATGCCAGGAGAGCCTACAGCTATTGAGGCATGCTGGGAGTTGTAGTTTTGCAACAGCTGGAGGGCCACGAGTTTGAGATCCCTGCTCTATCCAACCACAATATATATATATATATATATATATATATGCTCATAACAGTATCAAGGGGTGTCTTTATTGCTTTAAAGAATATAGTAGTCTTTTCTGTGATAACTCAACAGATTGATAGCAAAGGTAGATACATAATTTTAGTTTGTTCTATCAATAATATAGTTTATACACTGGTGAATTTGTACGTCCCTAATGCACACCAAATGGCCTTTCTCCATAGGCTTATGAAAAAGGTCAACAAACTGAAACAAGGGAAACTAATATTGTGCGGAGTATATGGTTGTCGATTCAACAATTGACTCCACTAACACGTGCCGTCCAGAGTTAGGCCTATAGTCTTTTTTACGCAATGAAGGGCTCACTGATATTTGGCGGGCACAACCCAGTACTGAATGTGATTTTACGTATTTTTCCCCTTCACACTCTTCCTACTCACACTTAGATATGTTCCTGGTAGACCGCACTACTTTGTTTCATTCACTGTTCTCCACAATATGTCTCATACAATGGTCCGACCATGCACCAATTACCCTCTCTCTGAATGAACAGTTCCAATTACAACGGGCATCAATCGAGAACAACACCTTTATAAACGGACATAGCAAATACAACCAAGAAATAACTGAGGCCCTAACAGAACATTTCAAATTTAATGCTGACTCCATTCCAGATCTATACATTGTGTGGCAGGCTCACAAAGCGTATGTAACAGGGTTATTAATCAAAATAGGCCACCAGGAGAAGAAGGCTAGATAAAAAAACATAGATACCATACTAGCCAAACTGACCGCATTAGGCTACTTTCACACTAGCGTTTTTAAATTCCGGTATTGAGTTCCGTCATAGGGGCTCAATACCGGAAAAAAAACGCTTCAGTTTTGTCCCCATTCATTGTCAATGGGGACAAAACTGAACTGAAGACAACGGAATGCTCCTGAAAGCATTCCGTTCCGTCTTCAGACTGGAGAACAAACCGCAGCATGCTGCGGTTTTCTCTCCGGTCCAAGCATCCGCACCAAGACGGATCCGGAATGACCCCCAATGCAAGTCAATGGGGACGGATCTGTTTGGTGTGACACACCAGTAATCCGGATCTGTCCTCCATTGACTTGCAATGGGGGGGTCATTCCGGATCCGGCTACACAGAAATACATACAGACATACATACATACATACATACATACATACACATACATACTCACATACTCCAGGCAGGGACGCCGGCAGCATGTCTTCACGCGCCTCCTGCGCGCAGCTATGATGTTTCCCCACTGCGCCCAGCAGAGGGCGCTGTGGGGAATCGTCATCACTGCGCGCAGGAGGCGCGTGAAGACGTGCTGCCGGCGTCCCGGGCTGGAGTATGTAAGTACTTACAATGCAACACGCCACTACACTTTGGTCCCAGCTGCACTCTTCTAGTGGCAAACCCACTATCCCCTCAAACCAACTTATAACAATAGCAACATTGGAATTGGGAATTGGAGATATTGACCTTACCGCCTGGTACCAGGCAGGGATTAGGAATGTTGCACAATGAAATCCTTTGAATCAATTTGGGCAGTATTCCCAATTCCACACAGGGAGTTTTATAATTATTTGAGAATACGTCATTTTTTTAAATCCAATTTCCCCCCTGACTTAACTCCGACATACTCAGATTGTTTCAGGTCCCATCCCTCTCCATCAAAACCATTAAATGCATTTATGATGCCCTGGAGGACAAAATACATTTATCAAAACACCTCAGCTTCTTGCGTGGGAAACTAATTTACAGCAAATCTTCAGAGACGAAGATTGGGTCAAAGCTATGTCCTTCTTAGCCATCTCATTTAAGTGTACAACACATTATGAAGGTGGTGTAAAGACTTTTCTTAGAAGGTACTTTACTCCACAGAGATTAATTAGAATCTACCCAGGTGTGTCTGCATGTTGTTGGAGGGAATGTAGACAAACAGGTACCCTGTTGCATATTTTGTGGAGTTGCCCTAAACTGAAGACACATTGGCAGGGCAAATTTGAATTCATTTCTGAAATAGGTGCTGAAGTGGTATTGCCATCACAAGCTTTGGCACTATTATTCATAGGCATTCATCGATCAGTATCCTGATTGAGAAAACTAGTATGTCATATTGTCCTTAGTGCCAAGCTGGTGATTACCCGCCTAACTGGGTACCATGAGAGCTTTAGTTATTGTTTGGTTTATTTCCAGTGATATTTACTTATTGCATCATCATCTACCATGTTTGGCAGCATCCAAGCAGCAGTACTCCAGATGGCGACCAAAATGGTCGCCAATGCGACTTAGAATTTACAAATGGCGACAAGACTTTTCGACAAGACTTGTCGCCATTTGCGCCTAGACCCGCCACCGATACTAGGCTGCGCTACTGCTCAGCCTAGTATCAGAGAACACAGTGCGCGCTGCTCTCAACGCGCTTCATGTTCCCTCAGCAGCACAGAGGAGAAGGAAGCAGTCTCTCCCTCCCCCCTGTGCTACTGCTACCGCTGCCACCAATAAGGAGTGAGAGGGGTGGAGGAGGGAAGGGGCTGTGGCCGCTGCGCCACCAATGAACATAACTATGTTTAATACAAGTACAGGAGGCGGGTGCCGGCTCAGAATCACATAGCCGGCACCCGACCTGTATGACAGAGAGCTGCCGGTAGGGGTTAACTACCGCTGATCACAGCTCCCTGTCATACAGGTCGGGTGCCGGCTACGTGATTCTGAGCCGGCACCCACCTCCTGTACTTGTATTAAACATAGTTAAGTTCAATGGTGTCGCAGTGCGCCCTCCCCCTCCCAAGTAATAAAAACATTGGTGGCGCAGCGAGCCCCCACCCCACCCAATAAAAACATTGGTGACGCAGTGCGCCCCCAACCCCCCCGGATGTATGTCGTGCTGTAGTCTGCTATATGTTTGGTAGTGCTGACAGGAAGTATGCTATATGTAGAGCGGACTCACTACTGTGACCTGTACCTCATCTTCCTCCAAGTCTTTTTTTAATTATAATTATATGTATTTAAATTTGGTGACTAAAAATTTGATTTGGCTCCTAAATTTTTCAGTTCAGGAGCCAATGGCTCCTAGGTATTTTTTTTAGTCTGGAGCACTGAGCGGGTGCCATGGTACTTTATTTTCTGTACTATGATTAAAGCTATATCTGTTATTCGGTATCCTTGAGAAGATGCGAGGAGCGATTTTGTTTGAAAAAATTTTGTTTGAGTCAGAATCAACATGACTTAATGTTGTGGCTGTGTCCACTAATAATGTGTTTGTACTTTTTGCATTAAAAATTCAATAAAAAGATTGAAACTAAAAATATCACATGATCTACCTCATCTGGTGAACAATGTTAAAAAAATAAATACATAACAATTATGATATCTATTGTCTCCTCACCTCCCAAAAAACATAATATCAAACGATCAAAAAGCCCTCACAAGACCAAATTTTTTTTTACCAATATAGAGACGTATGGTAAATCACTATCTGTCTTAAAAGCAGAGATTCAAATTTAGCAAATAATTTATTTTTCCACATTTACGGTAAATTTGGGATTTTTAATAAATAATGGTAAAACATATCAACTCAAATTTATCGCTAACAAGAAGTACAATGCGCCATGAGAAAAAAAATCTCAGAATGGCTTGGATAAGTAAAAGTATTCCAAAGTTATTACCACATAAAGTCACATGTCAGATTTACAAAATTAGGACTGGTCAGGAAGGGGTGTAAATGGCCTGGTCTGGAGGTGGTTAAAGTCCAAATTGTCCAAAATAATGGAAACTACTGCATATAAATTGAGTGCCTAATATACAGACAAGAACCAGGCATAGTTTAGTAGGGGGCAATTTAATAAGTTTATTAATGCACATTTATTTCCCAGATCAAAAATAGGGACATTTAAAGAGGACCTTTCACTGGTCCTGACATTACAGTATAAGTACTTGGTAGGGCATATTGAGGAGATGTGATATTGCTTTTTTTCCGATGGGCTGCTCCGTTTCCCCGCTGTGCCCCCCGTTCTGGTTTCCTTCCCTGTAAGCTAATCTATTCAGGGAGGAGGAGATGGCTATGTTTCCAAGGGGGCTCTCCCTGGCTGGGAGCTGGCCAATCGCAGCGGAGAGCTGTGTCATGTGACCAACTTTCTGATCTCCAACTGACACAGGACAGGAAGCCAGTTACTTCTCTATTCATTCCTATGAGACTGAAAGTGAGGCTCCCATAGCAATACATAGAGAAATAGACTTCCTGTCCACACATAAGATGCTGTGTCAGTTGGTGAGTCTGATTGCTGGTCACATGGCACAGATGAGAAGCATCAGGGAGATATAACTCACAAATAGAGACACTGGTAAGAAAATTACATTCACTACAGATTACATCATGTACCTTTCTTGCAGGTCAGAGAATAAAGTTTTTTGCGGGAGTTCTTTAAATGTCCCCCTTTTTGATCTGTGGTATAGATTTGCATTATTACTCTCACAATATTGACCCATAAAGTGTTTCTCTGGTCCCTCTCTGTATATTTGAGTCTGTCTTGCATATTATTTCATTATTTGGTGCAGTTTAGATTTTAGAAATTTCTATATTCTAATTTTACTCCAATTCTTAAGAAAAAACTAATGAAGTGTACAGACATGCATGAAAAATGGATCTTTCAAACAACCGTAAGCGTAAGCATCCCTCTTTCACCATCCAAAAAGTTATATTGTAATGTGGAAGGTCCTCTTGAAAAAAGGGTTTTCTTATATTTTTATATTGATGACCTATCCTCTGCATTATTCATCAGTATCTGATTGGTGTGGTCTGAAACCCAAGACCCTGCCCATCAGCTATTTGAGAAGGCACAGCACTTCTGTGAGTGCAGCTTACCAAGCACAGCGCTGTACATTGAATAGCGGCTGTTCTTGGTCTCGAGTACAGCCCCATTCACTTCAGTGGGGACAAGCTTCTCCTAGGCCACGTGACACATGAACATATTGTCACTGGCCTAGAAAAAACTGAGAGAAAGCCATTGCGCTCACACGATCGACGGCGGTACCGGGTGTCAGACCCTCACAGATCAGTATAAAAATCTCAGAAAACCTATTTAAGGAGCAAAGAGTATTTTTGGTGAAAACCAAGGACTGTCCCTCTGAAAGAGGGACACTTGGGATGGGACTGAGACAGGGCTTACAGGTGCACATAGGTGGCCATAACCCATTCATGCAAAACTGGCCAGAATGAAGGGCCATTATTTTCTAGCTAACATTAAACGAAATTCTAACAAAATCAATGCCAATTTTTATAGAGAATGAATTTGAAAAAATGAAACTGTAATAAACGCTATTTTCAGGAGCTTCGAATCATGCCCAGCATAGCAGGCCCTGCCGTGCACAGCGCATGCATGTATTCGTCACTGTTCGTTTTCAATAAAGTTTGATGGGGAAAAAAACGAGCATAGCAAATAGCGCCCCAGTGCAGCCACGTAGACAGGAGGGCATTCACTGCGGGCGGGCTCTTAGAAGCCTGAAATAAGTGGGAAGCAGCGAACAAAATGAAAGTTGGGCGGGGATTCGATCCAGAAAGCTGTGATCCGCTGCGCCTTTAGGTGGCTGCTGTTAGAAGGAGAAGGTCCTAAACAGAAGAAGCCATGTCCTCTCCTCCTAAAGAGAAATCGGACACCAAAGCTGGTCACCTGCCTGCCGGTATTGTGGCTCTTTGCTTTGCTTGCTTTGTACTGTAGCTCGTGTGCAGGTGGGAATTTTCACAGGCCGGTGGGCTCCTGAGATGCCATATGGCGAGCCTGTCCGTAGCTGTAGGAATTGTCATGGTACTTCCAGGGGTGCACCTCCTCATGCCAGGGTACCACCTTCCTTCAGTGGATTGAGGTTTTTAGCAGGATGGCACAGCAGCTTGCAGGAAAAAGAAAAAGCTAGGGGTATGTTCAGGTGACTGAATGTTAATGTGGATTTTGGAGGGTATTATGCCCCAAAATCTGCAACCCATACACGTGAAAGGGGTTTTACAGCCCCATTCGGTTAACCTTAAGGAAATGAACCTTTGGTGCTGCCATGGTAAAATGGCCGGATGGAAAACTTATGGATTTGCAGCAGAAATCTGAGTGTCAGCTCCAGATTGCTGCTGCTGAAAGTATTCCATTGTGTGACTGTAGCATATGTTACCTTAAAGGGGTTCTCTGGGCTTTTTATAAAAACTGTCCTTTCCTCTAACTTTTAGTTTAGCTAATACTCTGCTGATGCCACTGCCCTGACTCGGACTCCTCGACTTGGGCCCTGAAGTGTGTGTGTGCTTTGTTTCCTGTCTGCTGCATTTACTATTATGAAGCTGAACAGAAAAAAGTGGACGCATCTGATCAGGTCCCTTAGTGGAGGAGCCCGCAGCCAGGACAGGGGCCGCAGCAGAGTACTAGCTAAACCAGGGTTCAGCAACCTCCGGCAATCCAGCTGTTCAGAAACTACAACTCCCAGAATGCTTCATTTATTTCTGTGGGAGTTCGAAGAACAGTTGAGCATGTTTGCATGCTGGGGGTTGTAGTTTCACAGCATCTGGAGTGCTTAAGGTTGCTGACCCCTGAGCTAAACTGTCTTCCACAGGTGAGAAGAAGAAAAAAGGGTTTTGTCCAGCTTTGGGATCAAAATTAAGTGTGGGCAGCATCATGTTGTACCTATTGAAAAATAATGAAATCATAACCGCCCCCCCCCATTTCCATGATCTTCTGGTCCAAGTTCTATAAACTTTCAGACTGATGGGTTCATATGCTCTGTTGCAGCCAATGACTGGCCTCTGCATTGTCTCTTTCCAAAGCAGCACATAACCCAGCAGTGATGGGCCACTGAAGTCAGTCATTGGCTGCAGCAGCACACCCCTGTCTGCCTGGAAGTTCACAAGATGGGACTAAAAGGCCACTGAAGGGAAGTAGCGCGGGACAGGTAAGTGATTATTTCCGCCCCTCTTCCCTCCAAAAGGTACAACATGCTTCTGTTCACACACTAAAATATCCCAAAGCTGAACAACCCCTTTAATCCAATAGTGTGCCATAGTCTAGTGTTGTGAAACTACAACTCTCAGTATGTGCTGACACCTGCAATATTCACATCAATGCTCAGGCTGTTGTAAAAGCTGTGGGAAAACGTCCAGCAGTTCACATGCATTACTGGTGGACCGGGTAACCTGTGAGGCTTTTGTAAGCGAATAGTCTTTGAAGAAAATTCCTCTGTAGAAATATCTGTAGCCTGCACATGGTGTGGCGCAGCCACAGTAACTGCATGCAGACTACCGCCAACTGCCAGGCTTTAGCTGTATTTGGTGTGGTTTAAATTTGAAAGAACAGGTGCAGCCTGGCAATCAGCACTTAAAGGGTTTCTGTCATCAGAATTTAGCCTACAAAACAGAGTGTCATTTGCAAATCGCAAATGACACCTGATGACAGAAAGCCTTCTTTTATAGAAATCTGTACGGTAGTTTTTGTTAAAATAGCGTTTTTATAATATGCTAATTAGGCCCCCTAGGTGCAGTAGGCGTGAACCCTGCACCTAGGAGCGGCCGTAATAACGCCCCTTACCCCTCCTCCCTTGCGTTGATTGACAGGGCCGGGCAGCCATCTCTTTCGTCTCCCGGCCCTGTACGATCGCGAAATCCCGCGCCTGCGCATTGCGATAAGCAATCCGCGCATGCGCATTGATGAAGCCGGGACCCGGGCGGCCGCCGGCTCTCAACGCGCATGCGCAGATTGCTTATCGCAATGCGCAGGCGCGGGATTTCGCGATCGTACAGGGCCGGGAGACGAAAGAGATGGCTGCCCGGCCCTGTCAATCAACGCAAGGGAGGAGGGGTAAGGGGCGTTATTACGGCCGCTCCTAGGTGCAGGGTTCACGCCTACTGCACCTAGGGGGCCTAATTAGCATATTATAAAAACGCTATTTTAACAAAAACTACCGTACAGTTTTCTATAAAAAAAGGCTTTCTGTCATCAGGTGTCATTTGCGATTTGCAAATGACACTCGGTTTTGTAGGCTAAATTCTGATGACAGAAACCCTTTAAGCATGCAGCTCCTAAGGGCGCTCCATGTGACAGCAGTGACACCAGACTGAACACTGCTCCTGTGACACAAACTCGCAGCATTATAATAATTTATAATGCGGTGTGTTCCTGCTGTATTGTACTGATGGCATTATGCGAGTATAATTCAGTTCAGCCAAGGTCGAGCAGGAACACACAGCATTAGAAATGATTATAATACTGTGAGTTTGTGTCACAGGAGCAGTGTTCAGTTTGGGAAACAATGCTGTCACACAAATAGTATTTCCGGCTTGCGTGAAATTTCCCTAAGGGGCAGCACGGGCTGCAGTGGTGACATCTATATAGCTCTCCAATACAACACACTTCTCTGCCTGAGGGTAAAAATTTGTAATAAAAAAGCAGATGTATTTAAGAGGCTTTCCCATAATAAAATTGTCACCTTTGTTCATAAATAGACATTTATCAGTCATCCCAAGTCCCCTGTATTAAAAGGTTTATCTGAGTTATATTTATTAATGACCTATCCTCAGGGTAGGGCATCAATATTGGATCCGCGGGGATCCGACACCCGGTACCCCCGCCGATCAGCTGTTTGAAGAGGAGGCGCGTGCCGTGCCAGCGCTGCCTCCTCTTCATTGTTTACCTGCTCGCCGTAACATCAGTAGCGGTGATCAGTTGTAATTACACCTAACTGCCCCATTCATTTCAATGGGACGGCTCGTTCCTATACACTTGTATATGAAATGAATGGGGCGGTTAGGTGTAATTACACCTGCTCACCGCTACTGATGTTACGGCGAGCAGGTAAATAATGAAGAGGCAGCGCTGGTACAGCCAGTGCCTCCTCTTCAGACAGCTGATCGGTGGTGGTGCCGGGTGTCAGACCCCCACCGATCTGATATTGATGACCTATCCTGAGGATAGGTCATCAATATATATAACTTGGTTAACCCCTTTCAACCCTGGGCCAGTTTTCATCCTTCTGCCCAAGCCATTTTTTGCAAATCTGACGTGTCCCTTTATGTGGTAATAACTTTGGAACACTTTTACTTATCCAAGCCATTCTGAGATTGTTTTCTCATGACACATTGTACTTCATGACAGTGGTAAATTTGAGTCAATATATTTTTCCTTTATTTTATTTTTTTTTTTAAATCCCAAATTTACAAAAAATATGGAAATATTCACAATTTTCTAAATTTGAATTTCTCTACTTTTAAGACAGATAGTAATACCTCATAAAATAGTTATCAGTCATCATTCCCCATATGTCTACTTTATTGTTGCTTTAGCCCCAAATTTTTAATTTTCAGAAGGGCTAACAGGAGAAAAAGCACCCCATAATTTGTTACCCATTTTCTCCTGAACACGGCAACATCCCATATGTGGTGGTAAACTGCACATGGCAGGACTCAGATTTTGATAGATTGGTTTGTGGGTGCCATTGGTTTTTATTTGTTGCGTTATTGTTTTTTTGTGGGATGAGGTGATGGTTTGATTGGTACCATTTTGGGGTACGTAAGACTTTTTGATCGCTTGGTGTTACACTTTTTGTGAGACAAGGTGACAATGTCCGTTTTTTAATTTATTTTTTTACAGCATTCACCTGAAGGGGCAAATCATGTGATATTTTTATAGAGCAGGTTGTTACGGACGTGGCGATACTCAATATGTGTAACATTTTTATTTTTGTTACGTTTTACACATTAGATGCATTTTTGAACAGAATTAAATCTTGTTTTTATGCTGCCATTTTCTGAGAGCCATATTTTTTTTACATTTTTTTTAGGGCCCCTTATTTTGCGGGATGAGATGATGGTTTGATTGGTACCATTTTGGGGTACATACGCCTTTTTGATCGCTTGCTATTACACTTTCTGTGAGGAAAGGTGCTTTGTTTAACTGCGTTCTCATGGCGGGGTGAATCATGTGATATTTTTATAGAGCCGGTCGATACGGACGTGGCGATACCTAATATGTCTACTTTTCTTTTTAACTTTATTTTGGGAAAGGGCTCTTTTCCACTTTATTTTTTGTCCCACTCTGGGACTTTAACTTTTGGGGGTCTGATCCCCTTTACAATGCATTACAATACTGTTGTATCCTAATGCATTGGCTGTAAGTGTATTACTCTGTGTAATACCCTTCAGCCTGCTTCCTGTGAGATCCAGGGGGCTGGATTTCGCAGCTCCTGCACCCGCCCGATCAGCGTGCCGTAGTAGTACAGCGCTGGGCGGGAAGTCACTTCCCGCAGCGCCATACATGTACGGCGCTGGGCGGAAAGGGGTTAATGGTGTGGTGTGCTGCATTCACTTTCTACCGTCACTCAAGGAACGTCATTGCAGCTCCCCATTCTGGTCCACAAATCGCAGATACCAACTATGTGTCGAACACTTTCCCATTACTCAAGTCCCTATTGTAAAAATGCCTATTCTTGTGCAGAAAACGTAATGGACATGCAGATGCGGACTGCACATGGTTGACATCCGTGTGCTGTCCACATTTTTTGTGGCCCCGTAGAAATGAATGGGTCAGTGACCGAAAATATGGTTGTATTCACGAGGCCTAAGTCTTCACGTGTACTGTGAATACTTTTTTTTTTTTTTAAATAATTTCGTTTATTATTTTTACTTATTACAGTACAACAGGGTACACAGACCCTCAAATATATTTGATCATAAAGCCTCTCCATTTCTGAAAAAGCTTCTTCGTGTGCCTATGTTTGGACCTGAGCACTCAATATGTAAAAGTTTTTTCAAGTGTTCCACAATTTTCTGATCTATATCTTCATCTTCCAGCTGTTCTGCCCATTTTTTGAAAATCCCACTGCCCTTCCTTTTGAGTTTTTTTTTTTAAATTTTAAAATGGACAGAAGATTACTGGTCTTCAAGATCCAGAAGTGTAGGAGAGTGGTCTATTATGACCATATCCCCAATATCTATGGCTGACACTCTATGAAGGGCCGCTGGAGACATGAACATATAATCTATGTGTGATCAAGCAACATGTGCATGTGAGTAATGTGTAAATTCCCGTCCTTGGGGCAGATGCAGTCTCCAGCAGTCCTTAAGGGATACTGTGGTTACAAAATCCGCTAAACAGTCCAGTTTATTGTTAGTGCGGTCATGTTGTCTATCTTCCTCTGTATTCATAGCCAGATTGAAATCACCGCCAACTATTTTGGCCTGATGTACATCTTGTAGTATTCCTGAACAGATTGCAGCGAGAAATCCCTTCTGACCGTGATTTGGAGCATAGATGTTGTACAAACTGAAATTCCCAAAAGGTCCGGAGATATGTATCCTCACCATCCTTCCCTCCCCGTCTGTGTCCACGGACATGTGCGACATGTGAAAGGTGTCTTTCAACGAATATTGGTACCCCCACCTTCCAATCTACTGCCGCAGAACCATACACAGCCAACCCACATCTTTTCCATTCTGTGAAAATCTTCCTTTGGAAGATGGGTCTCCTGCAGAAGTGCAATATCTACCTTAAGCCACTTAAGATCTCTCAGGATTTTCATGAGCTTATTCGGGGAGCGCAACCCCTTAACGTTCCAAGAAACAATTCTAATGCTCTGTATCAGCAAGGAGACCCATGTCCCGATCAAATATTCTCCTTAGGCTTAACACTTTGCAAGAGCTACCTATTAACAGGATGTTGCCTGCGCAGCAACTCCCCTGTGACTCAGAGCCCCTGACATGCTGCTGTGACAGCTTAGAACATAAAGTAACCTAAACAAAAAAACCCTGAAAGAACAGTAACTTAGACCTGTCTTCAGACATGACCTCCTTTTTTCTGGTACTTGCCGCAGAACCTCACCGCATCGGCAATAAGACATCACATGTTACCTCCTTGACCGGATTTACTTAAGATGTCCATAGGAACATCCATGGCAGTCTCTGTTTTAAAACAACTCCTTGAACAATGTCTTTACATTACAATCATAGCGAGGCCTTGATGTCACTTTCCCCTGACAGCTTTACAGTGTCTCCCATTGAGAGGTCGCTGAACCTTCGGTGATCTGAGGCCTGGACGGTGATCCCAATGGGTTGCGGCCCCATTCCCGCCGTCTTGATGGTGCAGCATTGGGAGACATTCATGGTGCAATGGCCCCTTCCTCTTCTTTTGGGAGCAGTAAGTATGCCCCTGCTTCTCTCGGGTCTTCAAACTGCCTAAATGTTCCATCTTGTTGCCTGATTTTTAGTATTCCAGGATAGGTAAGTTGAAATAGAATCCCTTTCTTATGCAGTACCGAGCAAACAGCACTAAATACCCTGCACTTCCTTTTGGCCTCAGCCAAATAGTCGGCAACTAGAAATAGAAGTACTTTGGCTCCTCTCATCAATGGTTCCCACCACATTCTATAGGTTCTTTTCTTGTCCATATAGTCCAAGTACTTACAGATTACTTTTCTGGGTCTTTGATTGGTATTTGGTAGAGACATTTGTTGAGGGTTCTCTCAGCGGTCACACACTTTGTGATCTTTCCACTTTCTCCTGTCCGATAGACCCGGGGCCTGGGGTAGCTAGTATTAAAAAAAAAAAATAAAAAAAAAAATGGCGGAGATCACTTGGCGGCACCGATTCCGGTACTCCGACCAGTCTCAAATTGCTTTGTGGAGACCGGTTTTCCAGGTCATTGACTCGATCATTATGTCTGTTAGCCATCTAGAATAAATCATGAAGTTTGGTAGATACGTCTACTGAATCTTCCTTGACTTTGGGCTTGCTTTGTAAGTGGGCTGTGTATAAGTGGAGTTAAAGAATCGGAGTTTAAGACAAGGAGCCAAAAAAAAGTAAGGTTGGAGAGATTTTCCTTGTGTGTTGTTAACTTGATTTGAGATAGTCCAACAACTACAGCAAACCACAACTTATCGCATATTTACTGTTTTTCTGTACTGTATATCCCCATCTAGCAGCTGCTCCATGGACAATGCTACTAAGTGTGTGTCCTGTGCAATGTATGCATGCCTTGAATAGCCATTCGAGGGTGAATACATTTGCACTAGACGCAATCACACTGCATATTTGGAAGCCCAAATATTGGATCTAAATAAGCAGCTTGACATACTTAGGGGCATTAAAAACTGGAGAGAGACGTTTAGACCTCAGTGCAGGCACTGGCTGGGGCCAGTGAAAAGGAGGGGGGGCAGAAGGGCAAGATCAGGACTATCAGGTCAGCAGTTGGGTTAATGTAGTAAGAAGGTGTAGAGGGAAAAGTGCCAGGGAGGCTAGTCCTGAGCTGGAACGCCCTAGTAAATATGCCTGTTTGGCTCATATTGGGGATGAAAGCCCAGGACAGCAACACTGCAGCAGGCCGTTTCTCCTAGCAACCAGAAGGATGACCACTGCAGGAAGGATGGGAAAAGGAGAGCAGCAAAGGACAGACAGATGCTGGTGGTAGGGGACTTTATTATTAGGCGGACAGACAGGGTCATCTGTCGCCGAGGCAATGAATGCCAGACAGTGTGTTGTCTCCCGGGTGCTCGCGTTGGGCATATCGCGGATCGGGTTGACAGATTGCTGGGTGGGGCTGGGGAAGACCCGGCGGTCATGGTACACATTGGCACCAATGACAAAGTCAGGGGGAGATGAAAGGTCCTTAAAAATGATTTTAGGGAACTAGGAGAGAAGCTCAAGTCCAGGACCTCCAAGGTAGTGTTTTCAGAAATGGTACCAGTGCCACAAGCGTCACTAGAGAGACAACGGGAGCTTAGGGAGTTAAATAAGTCGCTCAGAAGCTGGTGCAGGAAGGAAGGGTTTTGGTTTATGGATAACTGGGCCGACTTCTCTGTCGGCTACAGACTCTACAGTAGGAACGGGCTGCACCATAATGGGGAGGGTGCAATTGCCCTGAGGGGAAAAATGGTTAGACTGCTGGAAGAGCTTTTAAACTAGGATCTGGGGGAGGGTGGGGGTTCATACTAATAAGGGGGTAGATAGTGTAGATAGAGAGGGGGTCATAGGAGGGGACAGTGGGGGCTGGGGTTAGTGAGGAATGTAGGGAGAAGACTGGTCAAAACATCAACCAAAGTAACCCAAAAACCCCAGATATTCACTTCACAAGTAATAATAATTTAAAAAGTGGGGTAAAAAATATACATAGACCTCTTAATTGTATGTACACTAATGCCAAAAGCCTGACTAATAAAATTGGTGAACCTGAATTAGTGATGTGTGAGGAGGACTATGACATAGTGGGAATAACTAAGACATGGCTGGCTGATGGCTATGACTGGACAGTTAATGTACAGGGTTACAATCTGTTTAGAAAGGATCGTCAAAACCAGAGAGGGGGAGGGGTCTGCCTTTATGTAAAGTCCTGTCCAAAGCCCACACTCCGGGAAGATATGAGGGACATGAAGATGTGGAGTCACTGTGGGTAGAAATACATGGAGCCAAAAACAATAATAAAATACTAATAGGAGTTTATTATAAACCACCTAATATACCAAATTCAACAGAAAATCTACTTCTTAATGAAATAGATGAGACGGCAAATCATAATGAGGTTGTTATTATGGGGGAATTCAACTGCCCAGATAGACTGGGAAACTGAAACCTGTATATCTCATAAAGGAAACAGGTTCTTGGAAATAACCAAAGACAATTACCTTTCCCAACTGGTTCAGGACCTGACTAGAGGGATGGCCATACTAGACTTAGTATTAACCAGTAGACCTGACAGAACAACAGATGTGCAGGTTGGAGGACACCTGGGAAACGGGGACCATAATATAATAACCTTCAAATTGTCATTCAAAAGAGCGTTTCTTCAGGGAGGAACAAAAATACCAAAAAACAAAAAAGCTAAATTTAGCCAACTAAGAGAGGCCATAGGCCTAACTAACTGGGACAAAATCCTCAAAAATAAAAATACAGCCACAAAATGGGATATTTTTAAAAGCATCCTATTATCTAATTGTGAGGGGTACATACCTTATGGGGAATAAAAGGTTAAGAAACAAGAAAAAAAACTGTGGTTGAATAGAACTGTAAAGAAAGCAAATGACAAAAAGAAAGCATTTAAATCACTAACACAGGAGGGTGGCAAGGAGGCATTGAAAAACTATAAGGAAAAAAATAGAATATGTAAAAGACAAATAAAAGCAGCCAAACTAGAGACTGAGAGATTAATTGCCAAAGAGAGTAAAAGTAACCCGAAAATGTTTTTCAATTATATAAATACTAAAAAGTATAAATCTGAATGTGTCGACCCCTTACAGAGTAATGAGGGGGGAGTTGCAGAGAGTCATGAGAGAAGCAAAACTATTAAATATTTTTTTTTTCTCCACTGCATTCACTGAGGAAAATAAACTATCAGATGAAATGCAGAATATAAAAGTAAATTCCCCATTAAAAGTGCCCTGTCTGACCCAGGAAGAAGTACAGCGGCGTCCTAAAAAGATTAAAATAGACAAATCGCCTGGACCGGATGGCATACACCCCCGTATCCTAAGACAATTAAGTAATGTCATAGCCAGACCCTTATTTCTGATATTTAAGGACTCTGTACTGATAGGGAGTGTTCCACAGGATTGGCACTTAGCAAATGTGGTGCAATATTCAAAAAAGGGTCCAAAAA